>CM052721.1:456795-480019 GCA_028551405.1 Uromys caudimaculatus | reverse complement strand
ACACTAATTGGGAGAAAGAATTTGCCAACAACATAATCACAGCATTCATGGTAGTAGATGATGTACTGCCTGTGGTCTCCAGTGTCATCCTCTGGCCTCAATTGTCACCTGTACAAACACACATAAATAAATTAAAGTAAAAACCATCCTAAGCTACAGCAGGGACCTTCTATAACTGCTTGTCCAGGGGATTAGATGACTCCTTGAGACTTGTGTGGGCACCCTCCCCACATATATGGCACCCCTCACATACAGAAATACTCATACATAAAAATAACATTTACAAACAAGAAAGTCCATTTGTTAAAGCAGCCCACTGGGGATGATAAGGAACAGCAGATATATTGAGACAACCTACCCGAAGCATTCTTCTCCTTTTCTGGATGCGTCAGGTGGTTGTCATGGTGATGACAGCCTAAGAGTGACTGGATGGCATCTCTATACTCTCTCTAGGAAATGGGGGCTCATTTGATTTTCTCCTCGTTTCCTCTGTGATGGTCCATCCTGACATGACTTATCTGAGATGTTCTCTTACTTTCAGCCGTGTCCGACATGGAGATCATAGCCCAGTCAATTTGCTTTATTTTTGCTGGCTATGAAAGCACCAGCACCACACTTTCAATTGTCCTGTATTCCCTGGCCACTCACCCAGATATCCAGAAGAAACTTCAGGAAGAGAATGACGGGGCTCTGCCTAACAGGGTGAGCAGGTGGTGTAGGAGGGAATAGGAGAAGCCTCAACAAGGACATACTCTTGTCACCCGCAGTCTTTTGTGTGTGTGTGTGTGTGTGTGTGTGTGTGTGTGTGTGTGTGTGTGTGTGTGTATGTGTCTGTGTGTGAGAGAGAGAGACAGAGAGACAGAGAGAAGGAGAGACAGAGAGACAGAGAGGCAGAGAGAAAGAGACACAGACAGAGACAGAAGACAGGGAGTGAGGGTTAGTGTGTGTATGCTGCATGTGTGTGGTGTGTATATATTTTTTGTGTGTGTCAATGTGTCTGTGAGTGAGTATGAGTATGAGTATACATTCACACCACTGAGCCATCTTTCCAACTATGGTGATTTTTAAAAACATTTTTGGATGTTTGTATGTAGTTATACATGTATGTAAATATGCATGGACACATGTACAGACTTATGTATGCTTATGAGTTTATATATGTGTGTGGCCATGTGTGCTGCGGCATGTGAGTGGAGGTCAAAGGACAACCTGAAGGAATTTGTTCTCTCTTTCTACTACATGAGTTTTAAGGGTCCAAAGCATGTCAGTAGGCTCAGTGGCAGGTGCCTTTGCTCACTGAGATGTCTGAACATCCCTTGATAATTTGTCACAAGAGCACAAGCAGTGCCTTTCCCAGCACTTTTTAGAAATTATCATAAATGGGCCACAGAAGGAGAAATGGGCCATAAATCTTCTCATGGCAACAGAAGGTTGTTGTGACACAGGGCTGGGTCTGGTATGTCTGTGATCTACGACCACAAGAGTACCAAGTAAGCGACATGAACACTACCTGTGTGATGTTAAAGATATGCACTTAGCATACAGCTCTCTGAATAGTTCAATGATATTGCTGGAACTGCTGTGTCCTTGCCCTGAGAGAGCCTAGCCTTGATCTTGATTAAGCTGCGTAGATTGACTCATCTCTGTGCCATGATTCCTCTTATCTATTTATAGTTATAGGAGAAGAAGCCAAAGTTTGAGCCTTGGTGTCTAAATCATGAGCCAAATTCCTCCCCCTCTCTCTCAGTGTGCACATGTGTTTTTGTATCTGTGTGTGTATAGGTCATAGACTTATACTGCATATATTTCTAAATCACTCTCCACTATATTTTATGATACAGGCTCTCTTACCAAACCTGGAGCTTATCAATTAGGTTAGGTTGTCTAGCCAATGAGAACCAGGCATGCCCTGTCTCAGTCTACCTGCTCCTGGGATTTTAGATGGGTACCATTGTGTGAGTCTTTAGAAATGATTTGTATCTGAACTCTTCATTCTCAGGCTTGCATAGTAGATAGACCCTTCACTAACTGAGCATCTTCCAGACACCAAGTGATAGTTATTCCACTTTGTAAGGAGCTTGAGACTTGGCACAATAGATAAGATTCCTTGCTATTCTTCCATGGGATCCATCCATGTTTGAGTCCCGGCGTGAAAATGGCAGCTCTCAACTGCTCTAAATGTAGTTACAGGATATCTGGTGCCCTCTTTTGGCTTCTGTTGGCATTGTACTCATACAGTGTATGCAAAAATATGTAAGCAAAAGATATATATATATATATATATATATATATATATATATATATATATGAAATAAAGCAATTTTTAAAACCTTTAAAATGTATTGTAAGTACCAACAAAGGTCCTTTGAGCTGCTGCACTTGACTTTGGGAATGCTAAGAATTCAACACTAGACACATTTGAAAGTTAATCAACAATCTCAGTACAAATATTCTTCTTTCTTTCCAGGCATCTCCCACGTATAATATTGTGATGGAAATGGAATACCTGGATATGGTGTTGAATGAAACCCTGAGATTATATCCAGTTAGTAATAGACTTCAGAGAGCATGTAAAAAAGATGTTGAAATCAATGGTGTGTTTATCCCCAGAGGATCAGTAGTAATAATTCCACCGTATGCTCTTCTCCATGACCCACAGCACTGGCCAGAGCCTCAGGAATTCTGCCCTGAAATGTACCAGAACCTCAGGAGCAGGAACCCACTCTACACTATGCAGGCCTGTGTATGCTATGATGTCGCTTATAGGAAGATGTTCTAAGTATGATTTTACATCCACTTGCATTCTGTGAGGAGAATGGCAGTGAAAGGAAAGAAAGGAGAGGACAATGGAAGTGAGATAGGAAGGAAATATGACCATTTAAATACAGAGTGTTTTCCTCCATCTTCTTCAAGTCGTTAATGACCCACTTAAATGTGGGACAGGAACCCACATTTCTTGCATTCCAAATGAAATCGGCTTTTCAGAGATGGAATACAGCATTATCCTGAATGGATTTTTAATGTTTCAGGATTTAGTTCCTTTCTTGTCCCTTTTTATTTTTGAAAGTCACATGAATGGATAATGAATTCTGGCTATTTTCACCTGACACTGTCCTGTCTCTTCTCCTACCCACTGATGTTGAATTTCTGTCTATTTTCAATAAGACTTCCGCCTAATTTTATGTGGTTTTTTTGGTTGCTTGTGAGTTTACTTCAGATTGCTTGCATAAGCATAAATGTAGGAATTAAAAACTGGAGAATGGTCAACTCTCCAGTGGCTGCACCATTGAAGAAAAACATCTTACTCCTTGCCAAAACCACTTTACAGGGGTGGCATTTCATGAGCTCGCTTCCCTACTCATGATGAACTGATAATGTGTCTAGTGTTGTGTAGGTAGTTACAGCTGCCCTGAGTTAATGAGTGCAATTATATATCTGTCATGTCCAGATGATAGTACTTCACAGAACCCATTTCATCAGTGACTTTTACATTCATTCTGACCTTTGTTCTGTCATGTTTCCTGAGCTTTGCAGGGGCTTAGAACTCTACAAGTGCTAATTCTCAACACTATGACCAGTCATAAGTTTCTGTGTTAAATGTCTCCCATTGCAAAGTGAAGTTTTTCTGATCAAAGGTCAGATCACCACTATTTTTTGTGTAAACATAAATATTTAGAAGATATTTTGATACCTTGTCTATTTAGCAAAATATTATCAAGTAGTGCCTATGATGTCTGTAGCCATGGGATTTTGACCAGATTTACAGTACCAGGCATTAATTTTCTCTGTGATTTGGATCTCCAATCCAATCAGAAAATGGTTGGTTCCTCTTACCCCATAGCACCACTGTTATACTAGTGTGTGTCCTCAAAAGAATGTATTTTTCGAAAACAGTATTTATCTTATTTCAACCATATGGAACTCTTACAAGGAGAGGGGAATGGAAAGGACCTTGAGTGTAAAATTTTCAGATCCAAATACCTGCAAGGAGTAGTTCAATGAATCTTTCCCAAACTACCTATGTTTACTGATTAGATGTCAAAAGTTGACTTCACATGTGTAGGTCTTATGCTTTTACCATTTTTTAACTTGTCATCTACTGTTGTGTCTTCCGGTTCAGCAAGGAGAACAAGGGCAACATTGATCCTTATCTATATGTGCCCTTTGGAAATGGACCCAGAAGCTACATTGGCATGTGGTTTGCTCTCATGAATATGAAACTTGCTCTCACTACAGTTCTGTAGAATTTCTCCTTCCAGCCTTGTAAGGAAACACAGGTGAGGGAGAAACCCATCTTTATAAATAGTGTTTTATGTGAGGTATTTTTTCCAATGGAAGTCTTTGTGTATAAAAATGATTATGCATTTTTGAGGTTCAATAATTTGTTTTCTTGCCACCTGAGCTATTTGTATCCAGGTATTAGCTAAGGGTCCTTTTGTTCTCTGTCTGTATAGAATAGAACTTAGCATTATGAAGAGTCAGTGTAGGTTAAAATGACAGGATTCCATGCATTTTTGTAATTCTAGTCATGTACATTGGACATTGGGTATGTCATGTGTCATCCAGAGGGCAGTTGTCATATTTTCAATGTTTGTTGCATGTTGCACTCTTCTTCCAGAGCTTACAGAAGCCCTCTTCTCACAGTCTTTTCAACTAGTGGATGTATGTTAGAATTATAGAGGAACGTTAAAACTCATACATGGTGTCTGGGATCATTTTCAGTTGGCAAAATGCTTACCTATCATGCACAAATCTCTGGTTCTAATACCCAGAAATACATGAACAAACTGTGATGGTACATGCCTATAATCCCTGCACTCAGGGTTTAGAAGCTCGAAAACCAGAATTTCAAGTAATTTTGGCCACTTAGTGAATTTGAAGACAACATGGGTTATGTATCTCACAAAGAAACCACAAACTCAAGATGCCTGCTCTTTTTTTGAAATTCAAAGACAACTCACCCAGAGTGTGGCTTTAAAAGCTCATCTCTGATTTCCTATGTCATGCCATGTTGAGAATCATTACTTCGAAAGACAGTTGGTGGGATTCATGAGGTGGCTCAGTTGTTAAGAGCACTTGCTCTCGTTGGAAAGGAATTGAGTTTAACTTCTAGTAAACACATGATGGCTAACAACCATTTCTATGTCCAGTTCCAGGGTCTCTGTTGGCCCACTCTGGCTTCTCTTGAGTCTTTTCACTTGTAGTATGTATGTAATGTAAAGGAAAAACACACCTGTACCTAATCAATAAATCTTTAGAAAGTTGCATGTTGGGATAAATTTCAATCTTATGGAAGATCTTGATGATTCTGTCTCATTTCTCAGGAGCTGTGCTTTAGAAAATAGGTAGTTGTAATATTTCCATAAAGTATGTATCTTTATTCCCCTTCTTATTCTGCTCTTATATTTAAAGTTCCTGTTCACTCTCTAAATGAATATTCCCCTTAAGCATCTGTTCTTCCTTACTCTGTTTTCTACTTTTGACTCCTACAGGTAATTTTCACTCTCTATGCATCATTAAGACTTCCAGTTTCTTTTAAAATGCTTGTTCTCTATGTATTGAAGGATATGCCCCTCTCTTTTGTATATCACCTCATATTATTCCTTTCAGAAACTCCAAATTGTTCTTTGAGTAGAGTTTTCCCATTGAAAACCTTTCATAAATGTATGAAAGCCTGGCTTACAGTTATAATTTTCTTTCATAAAAACCTTAATTAAAAATTAAGAGTACCATTTATGTAAATATGTTTATGTACTTCTTTTTGTATACCTCCATCAAAATCATGTGCGCAATACTTAAAATTATAAAAGAGTAAAATAAGACATTTAGAAAAGCATAAATATTGCATTTTTTAATAACTTAGTCTTGTTTCATGTAAAGGGATGGATAAAATGTCCAGGATAGGCAAGCTAGCTTCCCAGGCCCTCGGGACATATGGACTGAGGAGAAGCCTCGAGCAAGAGTTTTCCATTCTGCATCTTTGGTGGGAGACCTCTGCCTGGGCCATCTGGGCTCCACCTTGACATTCCCCTTTACTGGGGCCTCTAGCACCCTCAGGCCCAAAGTCTTCTCCTTTCTCCCTGATGGCCATTGAGGTGATTCTTCTGCCTCATATGTAGTCCAAACCATGGGTCAATAGATGTGTATTCTTTGGTTAGTGGTCTGAACTCCAGGACTACCAGGGGGAGGGTCAGGCCCATTGACGCTCTTGCTCCCTCCATGGGGCTGCCAATTCCCTCCGCTCCTTCAGACCTTTCTCCAACCCCTCCATCTGGTACCTCACCAACAGTCCAGCGGATACTGTTAAGTGAAATTTGGACATTCTGAACTTGTGGGTTAATATCCACTTATCAGTGAGTACATACCATGTTCGTTCTTTTGTGACTGAGTTACCTCGCTCAGGATGATATTTTCAAGTTCCATCCATTTGCCTGCAAATTTCATTAAGTCATTGTTTTTTATAGCTGAGTATTACTCCATTGTGTAAATGTACCACATTTTCTGTATCCATTCCTCTGATGAGGGACATCTGGGTTGTTTCAAGCTTCTGGCTATTATAAATATGGCTGCTATGAACATAGTGGAGCATGTATCTTTGTTACATGTTGGGGCATCTTCTGGGTATATACCCAGGAGAGGTATAGCTGGGTCCTCAGGTAGTATTATGTCCATTTTTCTGAAGGACCCAGCATTTTGCTGCATCCAGGAAATGCACCTCCATGATAAAGACAAACACTACCTCAGAGTAAAGGGTTAGAACACAAATTTAATTTTTTTTTAAATTTTTTTTGATGCATGGGTATCAGCATGGGCACCAGCATGGGCATCTCTCCTCCCTATGATATCTAGAAGACGCCTCCTCTGGCTGCTCAGTCTCTCATATCTACAGTCTGATTCTTCTCCTCCTCCTCCTCCTCCCCCTCCTCCTCCTCCTCCTCCTCCTCCTCCTCCTCGTCCACCTCCACCTTGTCCTCATTCTCCTCCTCCTCCTCCTGCTCCTACTCTTTCTATAAAAATAACAGCTCTAATTCTGGCTCTGTGTTTACCAGCTCTACTGCAAGAGCAGATGGCTTAGTTTAATTTTCTTACTCATTTGTGGAAGCATCCCCGATGAGGGCTGACTCCCTGAAACCCACCTCTCCACCTCCCTTCCCCCCACCTCTCTCTCTGCATGTGTGTGTGAGTGTGTGTGTGTTAACATTTTGTCTAAAACTCTGCCCCACAACAAACAGCTAAGCCTGACTCACTATAAAAGGGGTTGCTTGCCACCTCCTCTCTCTTGCTCTCTTGCCTTCTTGCTCTCACTCTGTCCTCTTGCATCTTTCCCCCCTTCCCTGTACTCCCATGCTCTCTCTGCATCCTTAAGGCCAGCCTCTACTCCTCTACTCTCTCTGCCTTTTTCTGTCTCTACTACCCTCTCAACCCCTCTCCCCATGCCCTGAATAAACTCTATTCTATACTATACCATCCTGTGTCTGGTCGCTCAGGTGGAAAGGATGCCTCATTACCAAACATATCTCTTCTCCCTTTAATTTTATAAAAGACATCTCTCTCTCTCCCTCCCACTCCATCTCCCTCCTTCCCTCCTTCCATCTTGTGTCTAGGATCTAAGCTATCTCTAATCAAAGTCAAGAGACTAAAACTGTCTACATACATTTCATCAAACCTTCTCTACAAAATCTAAAAAGTTATGCAATAGTTGTTACCCTACTTTAGCCTTATGGGTATGAAACAATTTTAAAAACATTTGTACAAAATCATACAACCATTTCAATCCCTTACTTATTTCTGAGGTTTCTTCTCTTTTTTCAGAGTTCTCTCCATCTTTCCTATGTCTTACTCCATAGACACCTTCACTGAACCTTTACCTGTAGCAAGTGCTTGGTTTTATTCTTCTGCAGTGTCTACCACTTTGTCCCCATGCTCTGAGAGCATTGCATGCCAGGCTTCACCAAAAATCCCTTCCCCATTATACCCTCCTCTTCTCTTCAGAGAAGCTGAAGCCTCACCTTGCATGTCTACATTGGAACACCAAGTCTCTGCAGGACTGTGCATTCTCTCCCAAAGAGGTGCAACCAGGCAGTCCAGTTAGGGGAAGGGGATCCATGGTAGGCAACAGTCAGAGACAGTCGCTGCTGCAATTGTTGGGGGGCCCTTATGAAGACCAAACTGCACATGTGCTACATACATGTAGGGGCCGTAGTTCCAGCCCCTGCACGCTCTTTGGTGGTGGATCAGTCTTTGTGAGCCTTATGTGTTCCAGGGTAGTTGACCTTGTATGTCTTCTTGTGGTGTTCTTGACATTTCCATCTTGCTCAATCCTATCTCCCACTGTTTCACAGAATGCTTTGAGATTCCCCTGATGTTTGACTGCAGATGGCTGCATTCCAGTAGCTATCTTTTTTGTTAAATCCCTCTCTCATCTCTCTCTCTCTCTCTCTCTCTCTCTCTCTCTCTCTCTCTCTCTCTTCCTGTAGAATACACTTTGGTTAAACGTCCCTGTCACTCTTACCCCACCCTGTCAGCCTCACTTCTTCCCTGCAAATCTTCTTCCCATATTCATAACTTGTTTTGTGTCCTGAAGACTTCATCTAGTGCCATGTGGGCTTGGACCCATCCATTAGAGACTATGCATCACCAGTCACCAGTGAATTCACCACTCAGTACAATTCCTTCCTCTCTCAATAGGCAGCAGTGAGTGGCAGGGTCTCTCTCTTTCTCACTTGCACTATAGTCAAGGGATAGCAGGTGTTGAATTTTGATGGATAGATACATTGGAGGAATTTTTTTTTGAGCAATTGTCTCCCATATCTCAGGCTGGTCTCAAACACTCAATAGCTTTGAACTTTGTCATTGAATTTCTGATCCTCCTGCATCTGCTTTCTGAGTGCAGGTACTGCACAAGTGTACTACTCATCATGTGGTGCTGGGGACAGAGTCAGAATTTTTAACTGCTAAGCTGGCTGTCTTTCCACCTACTGATCCTTATCACTACTCCTAGCATCCCTCCCCCACTTTCACAAATAAACAAATGAACAAAAATAAACAAACATTCATCATGGTGCTGGAGAGATGCCTCAGCAGTTAAGCAGGTTTGCTGCTCTTCTGGAGGACTGGTGTTTGGTTCCCAGATATCCCGTGGGTGTTCCAGGTCCTTGGGCAGCTCCAGAATTTTTTGGTGAAGTATAAAGACATTCTGTAAAGGTGTGAAGATGACACAATTTTTGCTTCATTTCTTGTATTTTTGAATGAAATCAGCTTTGGTGTGAGGATATTTAATATTGCTGAATTTGCTTGAATTTCTGGTAGAAACCAAGAACCTTTGATCTTACCCATATGGCACTGTTGTTTACTGATGCCACACAGAATGTTAGCTCAAAGGAGGTCAAAATAGGCTGTAGATTGACTTGAAGAACTGTCTAGGGGAAGAGAGTACCAAAGTCCAGGGGATGCAGAAGTGATCAATCTACTGGATAGTTCCCTGGGGCCACACATCTTCCCAGCATATAAGTTCTGCAGGCTGTCCTCAGTGCAGCAGAGTGGGTGGAAGAGAAGCCCTGTGGAGGGTCACACGCACAACTGGAGGGAGAACACAGAGGAGTAAATTGCTGACAGAGAAGCAGGGATGGACCTGTTTTCAGCTCTCTCACTGGAAACCTGATTGTTCCTGGCAATTAGCGTGGTGCTCCAGTACTGGTGAGTGATCTCCAAAGTTCCTCCCTAAAACCAGGTCCTTGGGTTTGAGGTGATATTCAGACTTCTATTCTGTTATTATTTGGAAAATAAAAATGATATCAGAAGCAGGAGATGGAGAGATCATGGCTCTGTGGTTAAGGTCATTGGTTTGAAACCCCACATTCACATGTAGCTCACAATCATCTGTAACTAACAGCTCCAGGGGATCTGATGACTTCTAGAGGCATTGGAATTAAATTGAAAAAATGATAGTAGAGCTTGAATTAACGCTTGTAAACACAGTATAAAATTTCATGTTTTTAATTTATTAAGGTTAGTGGCAGCATGCACGACAGTGTATGTGTGTGCATGTAGCTGTAGGTCAAAGGACAATATGGGGAGTCGATTCTCTCTTATCCTGAAGTCCCTGAGGACCAACTCAGATTTCAGTATTAGCAGCCAGTGCCTTTACATGTAGAGTCATATCAATGCCCCAAATTAAATGATGATAAAGTTCATTTTACATTTTAACATTTTGGCAGTTTGGGGGATCATGCGGGGAGGGGAATATAAAAATATTTATATATATGGCAAACCTCTTACTTCTGAGCTGCAGCCCCAGTTGTACTAACTCTTAAAGTTTGTACTAATTTTATATATATCTGCTGGGCACCTCAACACCCTCTCTTCTTCCACTCATTCTTGCTGAGGATTATAGATAAGATTTAGCGTATGCATGACTCAAATGATTTTCAGTTAACCCTAGATTCACCAGAACTCAGCACTGGGCTGACATGCACATTGCCCCCCTCACCAAAGCTCTCTGGGAACTGGAGGAGCAGCCAAGTTGTTGGTTTGTGTCAGTTTTTGATGATGGTCGTGCTTGTCTTCTCTCTTCTGTGTGTGTGGCCATAGATCTTTCTGTTTCCCTTTATAGAAAAGGGACCCGTACACATGGGATTTTTAAGAAATAGGGAATTCCTGGGCCCAAACCTCTGCCTTTTTTATGCACTGTGCTGAATTACTACAAGTTCAGTTGACTGAGATTTTCATAAGGCTTCTGCTTATGTCCAATAATAGTTTCATTCTACTAACTGCTCCTTATGAGGAAACCCTGAGATGTCAGGCCCTCATACTGTGTGTTGTCATGATTCCAGAGAATGTCCAAATGTCCTCAGGGATTCTGTTTGCCATATTAAAACTCAACAAGATATTTGTGTGTGTGTGTATAAATTTATGGAATGCATATAGAAATTTGTATGTGTGTGAGTACCCATATGTGTGTGCAGGGGCATATGCATGTCTACATGTATATTTGGAGGTCAGAAATTAATACTTGGTGTCTTCTTGATTGCTCTGGACTTTGTCCTTTGAGGTTCAGTATCACTCTTTGACCTGGCTCTCTCTCTCACTTGAGTAGTTTAGCTAGACAGCTTGCTCTTGGTTTCCTTTGTCTCTGACTCTTGCAAGATAGTTCTATTACCTCCTGTCAGGTATTAATTTACACAGATCTGGGGAAGTCAAATTCTTGTTTCCACAGGGTTCTTTTCCCACTGACGCACCTCCATATCTCCCATTAATTTTCATTGCCTATTTATTCATTTTTGGGTGAGTGTGTGTATATGCCACAGCATGCATGTGTAGGTCAGAGGACAGTTTGTGGGAGTCAATTTTCTATTACAGTCATCTTAGAACTTGGAATGGAGTTTGTGGTATCAGGCTTGGTGGCAAGTTCTCTTCCATTCATAGGTATGTCACGATCCGTAGTGTCAGTTTATTGAAATTTACCTTGAGGAATATGCCTACATCTCCATCTAATTCAATCTTGATACTGAGGACATGATGCTCTGACCTTGTGAGGAATAAAGGAATAGTTGCATCTTGCGTGGTGCAGATTCTGGGAAGGCAAGCTGTAGTTATTTGGAGATAATCTTGAAGAAGTTCCCAACTTCTAGGACACCAATTCATATTTACCAGATTAAAATCTCTTTGTAATAGGTCTTTTGAGGAACACTTTCATTTTTGTTTTTCTGAATATTTCTGAAGCATCAGCTTATCACAGGTCCCTACCCCCAATATTCGGGAGACCATTCATATACTTGATTTCTCTGCTTAATCTTTGATCACACGAAGATTTTTCTATGGCAGTAGAACCAGCATGTATTATTCATGTTTGGGTTCTTCAGAACTAGAGCATTTATATTCTCTCTTCATTTAGTTACTGGGATCCTGGTTAGTGACTACATCATTTAGAAAGATTTTATGTGTATAGGGTTGTGTGTGTGTGTGTTTATGCACGTGAGTGCAGTACCTATAGAGGACAGAAGAAAGTGGTGGATTCCCTGGAGCTAGAGTTAAGAGATGGAAGTGAGATGCAGGAAGGGGCTTCTGGGAATGGACTTGGACCTTCTTCAAGGTCAGCCAGTGCTCTTAACCTTAAGTGTTATGCCACATCTTCAGGCCTAGTGACATATTTTAAGCTTATTTTATTTTTCTTGGTGCTGGTTATGGGATTCAGGCCCTTACACATGCTAGTGAAACAGCTCTATTGTACATGCTGAAATGCAGCTAGACCCACCTTTCTTCCTTTAAAGGTGGCAATCTTCTACATGATTCTGAGTAGCAAGTGAGAATATCTGAATAGGATTATGGTTGTCAGTCACCTTAGATCCTTATCTACATAATGTAGTTTTTTTATTTTCTTCTTTTCTTTTAAAGATCTGTTAAAAGAAAAGCCACTAGGGAAAGGACTATTTAACAAATTATTAGAAAATTGAGTAATGAGAAAGTAATGTGCCATGTAGGCTCTAAGTCTAGGTGACTGTTTGTGATGAGCCTGCTTTGATACCTGGCCCTGGTCAGTCCCCTAGACAGACATTCCCAAGCTCATACCCAGAGGCTGAATGGCAAACTTTGGGCTGCTGTCTGTTCAAGATTTTCTTCCTACAGGATCTGTGCTTAACTTCCACATTCTTTAAAGAAATTGTGTTAATCATTATCGTAATCATAACCATTATTATTATTAGTGCATGTGGTATGCATGTGTTGTCTGTGTACATGTCTATGTCTGTAACTCGTAACGCAAAGGCCACAGGAAGCAATCATATGTCCTGTTCTCTCATTCTGTCTTTTCCCCCTGATGAATCCTGCTCTTGACATGTCAAAATTTCTGAATAAGAGCTTTTCTGTTTCAGAGACAATAAATCTGCCTTCATGGGATTTGTGGGTTTTGTTGCTCTTGCATCAAAATGGTCAGTACATACAGAACAATAATGGATTTTGTGCTATTTCTCATTCCAGGGCTTATGGAAATATGACTTGGTGTGCTATAAAAAGTATGGAAAAATGTAGGGGTGAATTTTCTGGAAAGTTCCATGGAGTTGATCATTTTTAGGAGGAGGCAATCCACTTGTGGAAGGACAATGTATTGCAGCCATGCACTTCTTTGTCTAAAGGTGATACTGCAGGCCATTAAGTGGCAGGGTTCATAGGTCTAATTGATATGAAAACATTGCACACTGTGGCTTTCTGACAGGATTTGTTGTTCCATTGACTCGAGGGTTTTTTCTTTCTGTTAATAATTTATTTATTCCCTTTACAACCTGGTCACTACCCCCAACCCCATGCCCTTCACAGTTTCCCTCTCCCCCATCCTCTGAGAATGTGGGGCCCATGGGCATGCCCACAATCTTGAAATTTATCTAGTGTCCTCTTCTAATTTGTTTTCTCCTCTTAAACTTTCTTTTCCTGACATGAGGTGTGTGGTTTTATATTTTGGGGGTTATATTCAGAATCAGCATTGTTGAGTTTAAAAGTAACTGAATTTTTAACATACTAAGCCACTGAACATACATTGTCTATTCTAGCTGTTGCTAATGTACATATAAATGTTTGCCAGAAATGCAGGACTTAGAGGTTTTAGTATATGATTTTATATTCTCTCTCTCTCTCTCTCTCTCTCTCTCTCTCTCTCTCTCTCTCTCTCTCTCCCTCTTTCAATTTTTAGGGTCAGTATTTTCTTGTCTATCTTTGGGTATCCCCAAACTTACTCTGTAGACTAGGCTGGTCTTGAACTCACCTAGCTCAACCTGTCCATGTCTTCTGAGTGCAGGGATTAAAGGCATCCACCACCACTGGCTGGCTAGTTCTTCTCTTACAAGCTTGGGTGTTTTGCCAGCATGCATGAAGTGCCTAACGAGCCATAGTGGGGTTTTGAATCTCCTTGACCTGGAGTTACAGGTTGTTGAGAGCAAACGTGTGGATGCTGGAAATGAAACCTGGCTCTTCTGGCAGTGCTAACAGTTTTTTGTGTGTATATATATATATATATATATATATATATATATATATATATATATATATATATATATATATATATATATTCTGGGTACAATTAACCATAGTGTGTCATTGCAGTTTTAATACTTTCCCTATCCATTATATTTCGATTCACAGCTCATGTGCCCCTATATGTACACTCCATCCTTGTCACCTAATATTATCCTCTGTGTCTCCTTTAAGCACTGTATGATTTCTACACTTAGACCTGTTCACATATTGATTCATATAAGCTAGAACCTGGAATTGAGGTAGAGTATGTGATTTTTCATTCTTTCTGCTTTTTAGTTATCTATCTTTGAGCTTGTTTCTTTTTCTTTTCTTTTACTTTTTGAGGCAGGGTTTTCTCTGTAGCCTTGGATGTTCTTTGTGTCTGAATGATTTGGTGTTTGTGTGGCATATGCAGATCAGAGGACAACTTACAGCATTTGGTTCTTTCTTTCAGAGTGAGATTCTGGGATCAAAGTCAGTTTGTTAGACTTGTCTGCAGGAACATTTAGCTGTTGATCCATCTTTTCGGCCTCTGTATTTTCTTTCTGAATCCACATGAACTCCTTGAACAGAGTCAGGTTGCAGCTTTGGCTACTTCAAAGTGCAGAAGGAGACGTATGCTGCTGCCCCAGTGTGAGAAAGGTCACAGGGAGAATGGCTTCTGCTTGAGACACTGGTGACTTATTCTAGGGATTGCTTTATTATTTTTACAAATGAAACTTGCCTTTCCATTAAAACTCATTTTTTCCATACTCTTTCCATTCCTCACCCTAATATATGAGATGTTAAATGTCTGCATGTTCTGAAAGATTCAATAGAATTTTTCAAAAACATTTCTGGACAGAATGAAGGAAAACCATCTGGCTTCTAAGCAGAAGGTAATGAGCTTTATGATATGTTCACAGTTTGATAACATGTTGAGCTGTTAATATGTGAGTTGTGTGCTAATGGCAGATAGAGAAAGCTAGATTTAGAGAGAGAAAGAATATTTATATATTCTCAGGGAAAAACGTTGGATTTTTCAAATATTGATTGAGAATAAACGAGGAATTAACCCTTAGAAATAGGAACAAAAAATATAATATCCTGGAGAAGGACTGAAAAAAAATTGGCACAGCAGAAGATCTGAACAAGATCAAGACTGTCAAAACTCCAGCGCAGATCAGCCAGGAGCTCGCCAAGCTTGGCCCTTGCTGAGGAACAATTGGGAGTTGTTAGCTGTGGAGGGAGGATGTGGACACTCGTAGGTTTCCCCTGCAGCAGTGGATGGCCCCCCAGCCATGCACATGTAAGCAGTACTCCTTGGATTCAGTGGGTGATTAAGAAGAAGGCATAGAGTGTGGAGGAAGAAATGTTACAGATGACATAGAAGGAATAGGATTCTGGAAACAGTGGGGTGGAGATGTCCATATTTGATTGTGTGCACGTAAAAAATTCTCCAATAACAAATAAAAATGATCAAGAAGGGGAATATTATTATTTTTCTATCCTTCAAAAACCTTCTCAAAGAATAAAAGTGATTGTTTAAAATTGTATTTATCATGATTTTCTGTAACAGTCGTTGATGTGGAATCTAGATTCTTCCTAGTTTAGCCACTCTTGCTTTTGTTCCTTGATGACTCAAGCAACCAGAGCTACAGTTGTGAATTTAAGAGAACTATGTCTCAGAAAGGAGAGAATTAAGGTCCTGCACTCCTGATCCACCTCTGACCTCTGACCTTACCCTTGACCTTCCATTTTTGCAACTTCTCTTTCTGCTTCTAGCACTGAGTGGACTTTCTTCAACTGATGATGAACACTTATAATAATTCCAAAGACAAAGAGTCTTATAAAGGTAAGCCAACGCTTCCTGATCTGTGGACAAGGAAACTCTCAGGGAGTGGGTTTGTTCCTCAGATAATAAGCAAGGGATACCGTTGTTGAGTTGCTGAAAGACAGATGTGGCTATTATCAGTATGCACATGGGCAAAAATTTGCTCTTCATATGAAGGGTGGCCATGATGGACAGCTCCAGTTGTCTGGGTGTTACCTGTGTGAGCACAGGTGTATTTTGTGTCTTTCCCACCATGCAGTCTCAGAGTTGTGTCTAGACATCTGTGTCTAATAATCCTGTCAGGATGCATGTACCCTAATGGTGCTGAAGATCTCTGGGAGACCCTGTTAGACAGGGGTTCTCTAGCCTACTCCATGGTAAAGAAATACTTTTCCTTTGTGTGATGTGTAAGTAGCTTCTTTGTACATATGCATTGGTCTTCTTCATTCTTTCTGTTCTTAAAAATTACTCATACCTGGGGAGTGGTGGAGCATGCCTTTAATTCTTGCAATTTGCAGGCAGAGGGAAGTGGATCTCTGTGAGTTCAAGGCCAGCCTCGTCTATTTCATATTGTAGGACAGGCAGGGTTATACAGAGCAATCCTGTTTTGAAAAACCATAAAAAATTTCTTACAGATTTTTATCTGCTTTGTGTAGTACATGTATTTGCAGGAGTATGTGCACTTGTGCATACCCCTAGGTGAGTGTACAGATAACAGATAAAGGCACCCAATCCCTCTCTGCCTTCTCTGCCTTATTTCTTCAAGACAGAGTCTTTCATTAAACCTGTGGTTAGGCTGGAAGACAGGAGGACCCAAGGATGCAGAATGTTGTGGTTACAGTGGTGTGCTGCCCCACCTGGCTTTTTACATGGGAACTGAGGATTCCAACTCAGGTCCTCACGCATGTGCCAATTCATACTCTTACCCATTGACTTCTATCTAGCCTCCCATCTGTGTTTATTTTTTAATTTAAAGCCATCATTTAGTGCATCAGTAGCTAATAGAAAGGGAGTTTTCCATATTTACCTATTTGGTTACTTCCCATACACACACTTGCTTATATGTAGCATTATGATTCTAGGTCCCCACAATTACTGTTTAAAGTCATCATGTACTTTGTGTTTTGAGTCCTTTCCTGTTTGCTCACTTGAAACCCTTTCATGTGATCAGCTAACTTCAAATTCTTCTATGCTTCCTCCTCCATTTCACACAGGCTCCTATGTAGCCCAACCTGACCCACATTCATGATATGCCTGAAAATGACCCATAACTCCTGAGACTATAGACATGTGCTACCATGCAGCAGAGTTTTAGCAGAACCATTGCATCTGGCATGAGTCTGGAGGGATGGCACCTCAGCTTTGAAGTAGCCTTCTCTCAGTGACCGTTATGTGAGATTTTATGGTGTTCTTGTAAGTGATCCCAGAGCCTTAGCATAACAGTCTTGAGGCATGCCTGGCAAACCAGGAGGTCTCCTATGGCTGAGAAAGTCTTAGGTGATGTGCCTTTCAAGACAAGCCCTCTTTCAGATGAGAGGTTTTGGTGTATGGAAATTGAGTTGAGAAACATGTCTTCTGTGTAACAACAAAAAGAGTTTCTAGGAAGCTGTCAGTTTTCAATCCTTGAGGGGCGGATATCCTTCTTCCCGAGAAGCAGAATTCATCCAGCTCTGTCCCTCTTCTCTCCTGTCAATTTTCCAGTGTAACTCAGAATATAGACATTACCATGCCTGATTTATACAGTGCTGGAGACCGAACCCTAGCTTCATACCCCCATCTACTGAGATGCATGTTCTCAGTCCTTCAGTTTCATTTTTGATTGCTAAAATATATACTAATTTTAAATATAGCCACTGATTGTGGTTTTATTGTCCAGTTTCAGTTTAGTAGCAAGTACTTACACTAATTGGGAGAAAGAATTTGCCAACAACATAATCACAGCATTCATGGTAGTAGATCATGTACTGCCTGTGGTCTCCAGTGTTATCCTCTGGCCTCAATTGTCACCTGTACAAACACACATAAATAAATTAAAGTAAAAACCATCCTAAACTACAGCAGGGACCTTCTATAACTGCTTGTCCAGGGGATTAGATGCCCTCTTCTGACCTCCATGGGAACCCTTCCCACATATATGGCACTTCCCACATACAGAAATACCCATAAATAAAAATAACATTTACAAACAAGAAAGTCCATCTCTTGAAGCTGCCCACTGGGGATGATAAGGAACAACAGAAATATTACGACAACCTACCTGAACCGTTCTTCTCCATTTCTGGATGTGTCCTGTGGTTGTCATAGTGATGACAGCCTCAGAGTGACTGGATGGCATCTCTATATTCTCTCTAGGAAAATGGGTGCTCATTTGATTTTCTCCTCCTTTCCTCTGTGATGGTCCATCCTGACATGACTTAGCTGAGATGTTCTCTTACTTCCAGCCCTGTCCAACATGGAGATCACAGCGCAGTCAATTTGCTTTATTTTTGCTGGCTATGAAAGCACCAGCACCACACTTTCATTTGTCCTTTATTCTCAGGCCACTCACCCAGATATCCAGGTGAAACTTCGGAAGCAGATTGACGGGGCTCTGCCCAACAAGGTGAGCAGTTGGTGTAGGAGGGAATAGGAGAAGCCTCAACAAGGACACACTCTTGTCACCCGCAGTCTTTTGTGTGTGTTTGTATGTGTGTGTGTGTGTGTGAGACAGAGAGAGAGAGAGAGAGAGAGAGAGAGAGACAGAGAGAGACAGAGAGACATAGAGGCAGAGAGAAAGAGACACAGACAGAGAGAGAAGAGAGTGAGTGAGGGTTAGTGTGTGTATGTGTGTGTGTGTGTGTGTGTGGTGTGTATATATTTTGTGTCTGTGTCAATGTGTCTGTGAGTGAGTATGAGTTTGAGTATGCATTCACACCACTGAGCCATCTTTCCAACTATGCTGATTTTTAAAAACATTTTTGGATGTTTATATGTATTTATATATGTATGTGAATGTGCATGTACACATGTACAGACTTATGTATTTATATGAGTTTATTTATGTGTGTGTGTGCATGTGTGTGGAGGTCAATGGCCAACCTGAAAGAATTTGCTCTCTCTTTGTACTACATGAGTTTTAAGGGTTCAAAGCAGGTGCCTTTGCTCACTGAGATGTCTGAGCATCCCTTGATAATTTATCACCAGAGCACAATTACTGCCTTTTCCCAGCACTGCTTAGAAATTATCATAAATGGGCCACAGAAGGAGAAATGGGCCATAAATCTTCTCATGGCAACAGAAGGTTATTGTGACACAGGGCTAGGTCTGGTATGTCTGTGATCTAGGACCACAAGAGTACCAAGTCAGCAACATGAACACTACCTGTGTGATGTTAAAGATATGCACTTAGCATACACCTCTATGAATGGTTTGATGATATTGCTGGATCTGCTGTCTCCCTACCCTGAGAGAGCCTAGCCTTGATCTTGACTGAGCTGCATGGGCTGCCTCATCCCTGTGCCATGATTCCTCCTATCAATTTACAGTTATAGGAGAAGCCAAAGTGTGAGCCTTGGTGTCTAAATCATGAGCCAAATTCCTCTCCCTCTCTCTCAGTGTGCACATGTGTGTATATCTGTGTGTGTATGGGTCATAGACTTATACTCTGTATATTTCTAAATCACTCTCCACATTGTTTTATGATACAGTCTCTCTTACCAAACCTGGAGCTTATTCATTACGTTAGGTTGTCTAGCCAATGAGAACCAGGCATGCCCTGTCTGAGTCTACCTGCTCCTGGGATTATAGATGGGTACCACTGTGTGAGGATTTAGAAATGATTTATATCTGAACTCTTCATTCTCAGGCTTGCATAGGAGATAGACCCTTCACTAACTGAGCATCTTCCAGGCACCAAGTGATTGTTATTCCACTTTGTAAGGAGCTTGAGACTTGGCACAATAGGTAAGAACCCTTGCTATTCTTCCATGGGATCCATCCATATTTTATTTCCAGCATGAAAATGGCAGCTCTTAACTGCTCTACACGTAGTTACAGGAAATCTGGTACCCTCTGTTGGATTCTGTTGACATTGTACTCATACAGTGTATGCAAACATATGTAAGCAAAAGATTATGTATATATATATATATATATATATATATATATATATATATATATATATATATATATGAAATAAAGCAGTTTTAAAAACCTTTAAAATGTATTGTAAGTACTAACTAAGATCCTTTGAGCTGCTGCACTTGACTTTGGGAATGCTGAGAATTCAACACTATACACAGTTGAAAGTTAATCAACAATCTCGGTACAAATATTCTTCTATTTCCAGGCACCTCCCACCTATGATATTGTGATGGAACTGGAGTTCCTGGATATGGTGTTGAATGAAACCCTCAGAGTATATCCAGTAAGTAATAGACTTCAGAGAGCATGTAAAAAACATGTTGAAATCAATGGTGTGTTTATCCCCAGGGCGTCAATAATGATGATTCCACCTTATGCTCCTCACCATGACCCACAGCACTGGCCAGAGCCTGAGGAATTCTGCCTTGAAAGTTACCAGAACTCCAGGAGGAGGAACCCACTCTACACTATGCAAGCCTGTGTACACTATGATGTCGCTTATAGGAAGATGTTCTAAGTATGATTTTACATCCACTTGCATTCTGTGAGGAGAATGGCAGTGAAAGGGAAGAAAGGAGAGGAGAGTGGAAGTGAGATAGGAAGGAAATATGACCATTTAAATACAGAGTGTTTTCCCCCTTCTTCCTCAAGTTGTTAATGACCCACTTAAATGTAGGACAGGAACCGACATTACTTGCATTTGAAATGAAATGTGCTTTTCGGAGATGGAATACAGCATTATCCTGAATGGATTTTTAGTTTTTAAGGATGTAGTTCCTTTCTTGTTCTTTTTTATTTTTGAAAGTCACATGAATGGATAATGAATTCTGGTTAATTTCACCTCACACTGCCTTGTCTCTTCTCCTACCAACTGATGTGGAATTTCTGTTTATTTTCAATAAGTCTTCTGCCTAATTTTATGTGGTTTTTTTTTTTGGGGGGGGTAGCTTGTGAGTTTACTTCAGGTTGCTTGCATAAGCATAAATGTAGGAATTAAAAACTGGAGAATGGTCAACTCTCCAGTGGCTGCACCACTGAAGAAAAACATCTTCCTTCTTGCCAACACCACTTTACAGGGGTGGCATTTCATGAACTCGCTTCCCTATTCATGATGGATTGAAAATGTGTCTAGTGTTGTGTAGGTATTCACAGCTGCCCTGAGTTAATGAGTGCAATGATGTATGTGTCATGTCCAGAAGATAGTACTTCACAGAACCCATTTCATTCAGTGGCATTTACATTCATTCTGACCTTTCTTCTGTCATGTTTCCTGAGCTTTGCAGGGACTGAGAACTCTACAAGAGCTTATTCTCAACACAATGACCAGTCATAAGTTTCTGTGTTAAATGTCTCTCATTGCAAAGGGAAGTTTTTCTGACCATAGGTCAGATCAACACTATTTTTTTGTGTGTAAACATAAATATTTAGAAGACATTTTGATACCTTGTCCATTTAGCAAAATATTGTCATGTAGTGCCTATGATGTGTGTAGCCATGGGAATTTGACCAGATTTACAGTACCAGGCATTAATTTCCTCTGTGATTTGGATCTCCAATCCGATCAGAAAATGGTTAGTTCCTCTTACCCCATAGCACCACTGTTATACTAGTGTGTGTCCTCAAAAGAATGTATTTTTTGAAAACAGTATTTATCTTATTTCAACCATATGGAGACTCTTAAAATGAAAGGGGAATGGAAAGGACCTTGAGTGTAAAATTTTCAGATCCAAATACCTGCAAGGAGTAGTTCAATGAATCTTTCCCAAACTACCTATGTGTACTGATTAGATGTCAAAAGTCAACTTCACATGTGTAGGTCTTATGCTTTTACCGTTTGTTACCTTGTCATCTACTGTTGTGTCTTCAGGTTCAGCAAGGAGAACAAGGGGAACATTCATTCTTTTCTATATGTGCCCTTTGGAAATGTACCGAGAAGATGCATTGGCATGAGGTTTGCTCTCATGAACATGAAACTTGCTCTCACTAAAGTTCTGCAGAATTTCTCCTTCCATCCTTGTAAGGAAACACAGGTGAGGGAGAAAACTATCTTTATAAATAGTGGTTTTTTTATTTTTTTATTTTCTTTTTTTTGATACTTTATTTACATTTCCAATGTTTTCCCTTTTCTGGGTCTCATCTTTGGAAACGCCCTATCCCCTTCCGATCCCTGCCTCTATGAGGGAATTCCATCTCCCACCCACCCGAACACCCATCCCCATATTCCCACTTTGACATTCCCTTTACTGGGGCCTCTAACACTCTCAGGCCCAAGGGTCTCTCCTCTCTCCCTGATGGCCATCAAGGTCATCCTCTGCCACATATGTGGTCCAAACCATGGGTCCATAAATGTGTATTCTTTGGTTGGTAGTCCAAACTCCAGGATGACCGGGGGCAGGGGGGGTCAGGCCAATTGACGCTCTTGCTCCCTCCATGGGGCTGCAAATTCCCTCAGTTCCTTCAGACCTTTCTCCAACTCCTCCATCTGGGACCTCACTCTCAGTCCAGCAGTTACTGTTAAGTGAAACTTGGGCATTCTGAACTTTTGGGCTAATATCCGCTTATTAGTGAGTACATACCGTGTTCATTCTTTTGTGACTGAATTGCCTCCCTCGGGATGATATTTTCAAGTTCCATCCATTTGCTGCAAATTTCATTAAATCATTGTTTTTAATAGCTGAGAGTACTCCATTGTGTAAATGTACCACATTTCTGTATCCATTCCTCTGATGAGGGACATCTGGGTTGTTTCCAGCTTCTGGCTATTATAAATATGGGTGCTATGAACATAGTGGAGCATGTATCTTTATTACATGTTGGAGAATCTTCTGGGTATATGCCCAGGAGAGGTACAGCTGGGTCTTCAGGTAGAATTATGTCCATTTTTCTGAGGGTCCACCAAACTGATTTTCAGAGTGATTTTACCAGCTTGCAGTCCCACCAACAGTGGAGGAGTGTTCCTCTTTCTCCACATCCTCGCCAGCATCTGCTGTCACCTGAGTTTTTGATCTTAGCCATTCTGAGTGGTGTGAGGTGGAATCTCAGACTTGTTTTGATTTGCATTTCCCTGATGACTAGGGATGTTGAGCATTTCTTTAGGTGCTTCTCAGCCCTGCGAATTTCCTTAGTTGAGAATTCTCTGTTTAGCTCTGTTCCCCATTTTTTGATGGGGTTATTTGGTTTTGTGGAGTCTAACTTCTTGAGTTCTTTGTATATATTGGATATTAGCCCTCTATTGGATATAGGATTGGTTAAGATCTTTTCCCAATTTGTTGGTTGCCATTTTGT
>CM052721.1:432021-456295 GCA_028551405.1 Uromys caudimaculatus | reverse complement strand
ACGTCAGCTCAGTCCCTGGGGTCTATGTGGTAGGAAGAGAGAACTGACTGGCACAAGCTATCATTTGATACACACTTTTACCAAAAATCTTGGCAGAGTCCGAGGAGCTGGCACAAAGATGAAGGCCAAGCCTGATGACCTGACTTCCATCCCCTGGAAGTAGAGAACTAACTTTCACAAGTTATCCTCTGACCTACATATATGCACCAGGATACATGACCACATTCCAGGAAAAAAAAAAGTTGATTTAAAGTAAAATATAGACAACAACAAAGTCTCTTTATGCACAGAGGAATTTTTTAAATGGTAAGCATGAATCATTTAAAAGCCCTTAATTAGGTCAACGTACCCCCAGTGCTCTGCTGTCAAAAGACATAATAAAGTCAATAACGAAGTGAAGGAATGTGGGCTTCTATAGGGAAATGGGCCAAGGTGGCAAGGAGATAGAACAAGACATTTGCCAGAGATGATCAGAGGGACCTGAAGCAACACATCTCAAGTCAGGAAAAGGGAGGTTAAGAGGAGAAAACAAATTAGAAGAGGACACTAGATAAATTTCGTTGTCTGGGGGGGATAGCCATGGACCCCACACTCTCAGAGGATGGGGGAGAAGGAAACTGTGAAGGGCCTGGGGTTGGGGGTAGTGACCAGGATATGAAGTGAATAAATAAATGATTAATGGAAAGAAAAGAACCTCGAGTCCATGTAACATCAAATCATGTCAGAAAGCCACAGTATGCAATGTTTTCATGTCAATTAGACCTATGAACCCTGGCACTTAATGGCATGCAGCATCACCTTTACACAAAGAGGTGCATGGCTACAATACATTGTCCTTGCACAAGTGGAATGCCTCCTCCTAAAAACAGTCAACTCCATGGAACTTTCCAGAATACTCACCCCCATATTTTTCCATACTTTTTATAGCACTCCGAGTCATATTTCCATAAGCCCTGGAATGAGAAATAGCACAAAATCCATTATTGTCCTGTATGTGCTGACCATTCTGTAGCAAGAGCAACAAATGTAACAAATCCCATGAAGGCAGATTTATTGTCTCTGAAACAGAAAAGCTCTTATACAGAAATTTTGACATGTCTAGAGCAGGATTCATCAGTGGGAAAAGACATGAGAGAACAAGACACATGACAGCTTCCTGTGGCTTTTTGATCCCAACTCACAGACATAGACATGTACACAGACAACACATGCACACCACATGCACTAACAATAATAATGATTATGATAATGATAATGATTAACACAATTGCTTTAAAGAATGTGCAAGTTAAGCACAGATCCTATAGGAAGAAAATCTTGAACAGACCGCAGCCCAAGCTTTGTCATTCAGCCTCTGGGTGTGAGCTTGGGATTGTCTGTCTAGGGGATTGACCAAGGGCCAGGTATCAAAGCAGGCTCATAACAGTCACCTAGACTTAGATTCTATATGGCACATTACATTCTTATTACTCAATTTGCTAATAATTTTGTTAAATAGTCCTTTCTTTAGTGGCTTTTCTTTTAACAAACCTTTAAAAGAAAAGAAGAAAATAAAAAACACATTATGTAGATAAGAATCCAAGGTGACTGACAACCATCATCCTGTCTCAGATATTCTCACTTGCTACTCAGATACATGTAGAAGATTGCCACCTTTAAAGGAAGAAAGGCAGGTTTAGGTACATTTCAGCACATACAATACAGATGTTTCACAAGCATATGTAAGGTCCTGAATCCCATAATCAGCACCAAGAAAAATAAAATAAGCTTAAAATATGTCACTAGGCCTGGAGATGTGGCACAACACTTAAGGTTAAGAGCACTGGCTGACCTTGAAGAAGGTCCAAGTCCATTGCCAGAAGCCCCTTCCTGCATCTCACTTCCATCTCTTAACTCTAGCTCCAGGAAATCCACCACCCTTTTCTGTCCTCTATAGGTACTGCACTCACATGCACAAACACACACACACACACACACACACACACACACACACACACACACACACACACACAAACTTATACACATAAAATCTTTCTAAATGAAGTAGTCACTAACTGGGATCCCAGTAACTAAATGAAGAGAGACTATAAATGCTCTAGTTCTGAAGAACCCACTCATGAATAATACATGCAGGTTCTACTGACATAGAAAAACCTTCATGGGATCAAAGATTAAGCAGAGAAATCAAGTATATGAAAAGCCTCCTGAATATTGGGGGTGGGGACCTGTGATAAGTTGATGCTTCAGAAATATTCACAAAGACAAAAATGAAAGTGCTGCTCAAAAGACCTCTTACAAAGAGATTTTAATCTGGTAAATATGAATTGGTGTCCTAGAAGTTGGACCTTCCCAGAATCTGCACCGCGCAAGATACAACTCTTCCTTTATTGCTCATAAGGTCAGAGCAACATGCCCTCAGTATCAAGATTGAATGAGATGGAGATCTGGGCATTTTCCTCAAGGTGAATTTCAATAAACTGACACTAGGCATGGTGACATAGCTCTGAATGGAAGAGAACTTGCCACCAAGCCTTATACCCTGAGCAAGAGGGAGTTGAAGAAGAGAGGGTGTTGGGGTGCCCAGCAGATATGTATAACAATAGTACAAACTTTAAGAGTTAGTACTACTGAGGCTGCAGCTCAGAAGTAAATGGTTTGCCTAGTATATATATTCTCTGGCTTGATCCCCCAAACTGCAAAAATGTTAAAATGTAAAATGAACTCAGTCGTCATTTCATTTTGGGCCTTTGATATAACTCCACATGTAAAGGCACTGGCTGCTAATATTCAAAATCTGAGTTGGTCTTCAGGGACTTCAGGATAAGAAAGTATCGACTCCCCATATTGTCCTTTGACCTACAGCTACATGCACACACATACACTGTTGTGCATGGTGCCACTAACCTAAATAAATTAAAAACATCAAAATTTCAACTGTATTTATAGGAGTTAAATTCAAGTTCTACTCTCCTTTTTTCAATTTAATTTCAATGCCTCTAGAAGGAGTCAGATCCCCTAGAGCTGTTAGTTACAGATGATTGTGAACTACATGTGAATGGGGGGTTACAAACCAATGCCCTTAACTACTGAGCCATGATCTCTCCAACTCCTGCTTCTGATATCGTTTTTATTTTCCAAATAATAACAGAATAGTGGTCTGAATATCACCTCAAACCCAAGGACCTAGTTTTAGGGAGGAACTTTGGAGATCACTCACTGGTACAGGAGCACCACGCTGATTGCCAAGAACACCCAGGTTTCCAGTGAGAGATGAAAACAGGTCCATCCCTGCTTTTCTGTCAGCAATTTACTCCTCTGTGTTCTCCCTCCAGCTGTGCGTGTGACCCTCCACAGGGCTTCTCTTCTGCCCACTCTGCCGCACTGAGGACAGCCTGCAGTACTTATATGCTGGGAAGAGGGGGGTCAGCAGTGATCCAGCCAGTAGACAGATCACTTCTGCATGCCTGGACTTTGGTACTCTCTTCCCCTAGAGAGTTTATCACGTTAATCCACAGCCTATTTTGACCCCCTTTGAGCTAACATTCTGTGTGGCATCAGTAAACAACAGTGCCATATGGGTATGATCAAATGTTCTTGGTTTCTACCACAAATTCAAGCAAATTCAACAACATGAAATACCCTCTCACCAAGGCTGATTTCATTCAAAAATATTTGAAAGGAAGCAAAAATTGTTTCATTTGCTCACCTTTACAGAATGTCTTTATCATTCACCAAAATATTCTGGAGCTTTCCACGGACCTTGAACTCCCATGTGATATCTGGGAACCAAACACCAGTCCTCCAGAAGAGCAGCAAACCTGCTTAACCGCTGAGGCCTCTCTCCAGCACCATGATGAATGTTTGATTATTTTTGTTTGTTTGTTTTTTTGTGAAAATGAGGGGATGCTAGGAGTAGTGATAAGGATCAGTAGGTGGAGAGACAGCCAGCTTAGCAGTTAAAAATTCTGACTCTGTCCCCAGCACCACATGAGGGGTTGTACACTTGTGCAGTACCTGCCTCAGAAAGCAGATGCAGGAGGATCAGAAATTCAAAGACAAAGGTCAAAGCTACATTAAGTGTTTGAGACCAGCCTGAGATATGGGAGACCATGGCTCAAAAAAAATTCCTCTAATATATCTATCCATCAAAATTCAACACCTGCCATCCCTTGACTATGGTGCAAGTGAGAAAGAGACAGGCCCTGCCACTCACTGCTGCCTATTAATGGAGGGAGGAATTGTACTGAGTGGTGAACCCACTGGTGACTGGTGATGCATAGACTAATGAATGGGTCCAAGCCCACATGGCACAAGATGAAGTCCTCAGGACACAAAACAAGTCATGAATATGGGAAGAAGATTTGTAGGGAAGAAATGAGGCTGACAGGGTGGGTGAGGGGGAAGTTTAACTACAGTGTATCCTACAAAGAGAGAAAGAGGAGAGAGAGAGAGAGAGAGAGAGAGAGAGAGAGAGAGAGAGAGAAGATAAGAGGAGAGGAGAGGAGAGGAGAGGAGAGGAGAGGAGAGGAGAGGAGAGGAGAGGAGAGGAGAGGAGAGGAGAGAGAAATTTAATAATAATAATAATAAAAAAAACTACTGCAATGCAGCCAGCCGCAGTCAAACATCAGGGGAAGCTCAAAGCATTCTGTGGGATTGGATTGAGCAAGATGGAAATGACAAGAACACCACAAGAAGACCTACTAGGTCAACTATCCTGGAACACATGGGGCTCACAAAAACTGAACCACCAACCAAAGAGCATGCAGGGGCTGGAACTGTGGCCCCTACACATATATAGCACATGTGCAGCATGGTCTTCATGAGAGGCCACAAACAATTGCAGCAGTGACTGTCTCTGACTGTTGCCTGCCATGTATACCCTTCCCCTAACTGGACTGCCTGGTTGCATCTCTGGGGGAGAGAATGCACACAGTCTTGCAGAGACTTGGTGTCCCAGGTTAGACATGTAAGAAGAGGCTTCAACTTCTCTGAGGAGCAGAGGAGGGTGTAATGGAGGAGGGATTTGTGTTGAAGCCTGGAAGGCAATTCTCTGAGAGTGTGGGACAAAGTGGTGGACACTGCAGAAGAAAAAAACCAAGCACCTGTTACATGTAAAAGTTCAGTGAAGTTGTCTCTGGAGTAAGACATAGGAAAGATGGAGAGAACTCTGAAAAAAAGAGAAGAAAGCTCAGAAATAAGAAAGGGATGGAAATGGTTGTATGTTTTTGTACAAATATCTTAAAAATTGCTTCATACCCATAAGGCTAAAGTAGAGTAACAGCAATTGCATAACTTTTTAGATTTTGTAGAGAAGGTTTGATGAAATGTATGCAGACAGTTTAGTCTCTAGAGTTTGATTAGAGATAGCTTAGATCCTAGACACAAGAGGGAGGGAAAGAGTGAGGGAAGGATGGGGGAAGAGTGAGAGGGAGAGAGAAAGCTGAGTTTTATAAAATTAAACAGAAAAGGAATGTGTTTGGTGCTGAGGCATCCTTTCCTCGTGAGGAACCAGACACACGATGGTATAGCATAGAATAGAATTTATTCAGGGTATGGGGAGGGTAGTTGAGAGGGTAGTAGAGACAGAAATAGACAGACAGAGTAGAGGAGTAGAGGCTGGCCTTAAGGATGCAGAGAGTGCATGGGAGTGTAGGGAATGGGGGGGCAGAGGCAAGAAGACATAGTGAGAGCAAGAAGGCAAGAAAGCAAGAGAGAGGAGGGGGCAAGCAGCCCCTTTTATAGTGAGTCAGGCATAGCTGTTGTTGTGGGGCAGAGTTTTAGACAAAATGTTAACACACACACACTCATGCAAAGAGAGAGGTGGGATGGAGGGAGGTGGAGATGTGGGTTTCAGGGAGTCAGTCCTCATTGAGGATGCTTCAACAAAGAAGTAAGAAAATTACCTAAGTCATCTGCTCTTGCAGTAGAGCTGGTAAACACGGAGCCATAATTAGAGCTGCTATTATCAGAGGAGCAAGAGGAGGTGCAGGTGGAGGAGGAGCAGGGGGAGGCAGATAAGAAGGAAGAGGAGGAGGAGGAGGAGGAAGAGGAGGAGGAGTAGGACGAGGACAAGGAGGAGGAGGAGGAGGAGGAGGGGGAGGAAGAGGAGGAGGACGAGGAGGAGGAGAAGAGGAGGAGAATCAGACTGTAGATATGAGAGACTGAGCAGCCAGAAGAGGAGTCTTCTAGATATCATAGAGAGGAGAGATCTTTGCTGTACGCTACCTTGGAAGAACTTGATGATCCAAGAACAAGTTAGATACAGAGAAGTTAGAGCAGCTGCAAACCGTTTTACTTCACTGTCTGTGAAATGCAAAAAGTACAGGAAAAACAGGCTCAAGGGGAGATCTTAAGAACATCGGAGTGGATTCCTAGGATGAGAGCACCTGAAACCCCAGGAGTCATTGCTGGACTGGACCCCCTCCGGAGGTGGAGATGGAGTCACCATTTGGAGAAGTGGGTAGAAAGCCTGGGAAACACAGTTCTCAGAGGCTCTAATCTTCCTTACATGTGACCTTGAAAGAGGCTACCAGGAAAGGCAGGGTTCAGATTAGTTGATTCAAGATATTGTGACAAACAGTATTCAGACTTAGAGGGGATACTAAGGCAGTATTTTGTAAGATGGATAAGTTTGATTATTTTATTCAAATATCGAAATATTTTTAAATATATTATTTATTTTTAAAGAAAAATTTTGTTTTAACATTTATATCGTTCATTTTTAACTTTTTTTTTTTTTTTTTTTGCTTTTTTGAGACAGGGTTTCTCTGTGTAGCCTTGGCTGTTCTGGAACTCCCTCTGTAGACCAGGCTTGCCTTGAACTTAGAAATCTGCCTGCCTCTGCCTCCCGAGTGCTGGGTTTAAAGGCGTGCGCCACCACTGCCTGGCCATTTTTAACTTTTATATCACATATCTATAACAATAATTAATGAATGTTCAGACATACATTATGAAAAAATTCTATCTTAAATTAATATATAAAAACAAGTAAATATTTATAAAATAAAAATTTATTCACAAGTTAGATACATAATAATATACATACTTTAAATCCACAAGGACAGGAAATTGTGGAATGAGACCATGGAGCTCTAAAAAAAAGCAGCTACATAATTTTTTTAAAAAGGGGGAGTTGTATACACCTTCAGCACAAACATTTATTTTAAATTTTTAAACTTGGATGCCAAGGACTCTCTGCTGCTCAGCATCTATGGCATTCTATAACTCAGCAAACTTATGATGAGGTGAAATGGAAGGGCCTGCTTGCTAGCATATGGCATGGTCCTGATCCAATGTTAATATGGGAAAGGGGACACGTTTGTAATTTTCAACAGGATGCTGAAAGTGCCGGGCGACTCCCAGAGAGTTTGGTTTGCAGTGAGGAAAAAGCATTGACCAGACCAATGATGCCCATGTGGGTGTCCATGCTGGTGCCCATGCTGGTGCCCATGCTGATGCCCATGCTGGTGCCCATGCTGGTGCCCATGCTCATGCTGGTTCCCATGCTGGTGCCCATGCTCATGTTAGTTCCCATGCTGGTGCCCATGCTGGTGACCATGCTGATGAGCCACTTCCCTTGACAACTCAAGGAGAGTTATCAGATAGGAGCAACAAGGACAGTCTTCAGAGAAACTCAGATGATTGCCAAAATGCACAATTTAGAGGTCTTTGGTAGTCAGACACAGGATCACAACAGACATATATTTGGGAGATATTAGGCCAACTAATACATGTACGAACAGAGATGGAACACTGGGTTCAGACTGATGTCGTGGGAAATGTACTTGCCTGTGTTTTCTCACTATCTATGTTGTTAGTAGAGAAAATTAACATTGCTAGGTATGGGCTTAGATTCAATGGAATTTGCTATGGCTGTAACTTAATGAACTGTGTATCTGACATTGTACAAGAAATTCCAGTTTTGGAACTTCATCAACCTTTATAGCAATGCTTCGACTCAAAGCTTTTTTTGGAACATTGGTATGTAGATAGAGGTTTGCAAGTGTTGGATGAAATTCAAAAAGCTTTGAGTAGACCTAAAAGAATGGTTGGATTGATCATTGATGGAATTCTTGCTATAGTGGTCTCTTATGGCTACTGCTTTTACTACTGCAGTAATGTTGTCTAAAACTGTACAAAATGTTCATTTCTTAATGATTCGTCAAAGAATGTCACCTTAACCTTAAAAATGAAAGGAAATATAGATAGTAAGTTAAAACAAATTATTTATGTGTTGTATGAAGTAGCTAAGTGTTTGGGAGATGAAGTTCATAGGCTAAAGGTCAGATCACATTTGGAATGTCATGTAGAATATCAATGGACTGTATTACTCCTAAATGTAAAATTAAAAACAGCTAGGTTGGGACTGGGTATGTGTGCATCTTAAAGGTATTTGGCATGATGCTAACATTTCCATGGATCTAATTCAATTGCACAAAGAAAATGCGAATCTAAAAGATATTAAACCCCTACAATTCAATACTGCAAAGGTAGCCTCTGAATGGTTAGAGCAATTAAGAAAGAGCATGTCTTCCTGGTCTTCCTATGCTCATTTGACCCTCTCAGTATACTTGCCTTGGGTACTTTAATGGCGATAGGATTATGCCTGTTATCCCTTGTGATTAAGTGTATCTTCTGATCCTTTTTAAATATCCGTGCATATCTCCCTCATATTCGGCTCAAAAATGTAACCTAATGGGTTATATCCCCCATTATAGAGGATCATGGTCAAAGACAGGTGAGATTCTATCAGAGGTGGATCAACCTAAGATAGGGCATGAATGCCAGAATTCACATTTCAGAAGACAGGTAAGATTCACAGCTCTTAAGGGACACACACTCTTTCTGCCCCAGTAGCTGGGACAGCTTTGGCTTATATAAAATATAAACAATGAGATGTCAGAAGCCATTTTGACTGCTTCTGGGACAGCCTGCCTATCAGGCAAAGTCAAGTCAGTCCAGGGTCTGCTGGCAGATTTCCTGGCCTGATGACACATAGAAGGATAAGAGGGAATATACTAGAAGCTCAAGGCAAGGGGATAAATGTTTTCTTATTCATGAAGAAGGAAAAAGATGAATAGGGTGAACAAGCCAACCTAGTCAGTCAATAGGTTCTCCAGGGAGGGAGCAAGGATTAAAAAGAAAAGACAATCAGAAAAAAGACAATTAGACAATGCTGAAGCATGATCCTAGCCAGTTCTGAACGTCAAACAGGTCTGTGAATTATATCTTAGCAGTGATGTTTTATTTTGCTTATTTTGTTTAAGATGCATTAATTTTATATAAACATATAAACTGTAGTTGTGTTCAGACACCTCATAAAATTGAAAAGCATCTGTAGGTCAAAGGATACTGACAATAGGACAAAATGGCAACCAACAGATTGGGAAAAGACCTTTATTAATCTCATATCCAATAGAGGGGTAATATCCAAGATGTATAAAGAATTCAAGAAGTTAGACTCCAGAGAATCACATAAGCCTGTTAAAAAAAATGTGGTACAGAGTAAAATGGACTATTTTTAACCAAGGAATATCGAATGGCTGAAAAGCACCTAAACAAATGTACAACATCCTTAGTCATCAGGGAAATGCATATGAAAATAACCCCGAGATTCTACCTCACTCCAGTCAGAATGGTTAAGGTCAAAAACCCAGGTGATAGCAGACGCTGGCAAGGATGTAGAGAAAGAGGAAAACTCTTCCATTGTTGGTGGGATTGAAAGCTGGTACAACCACGCTGGAAATCAGTCTGGCAGTTCCTCAGGAACATGGAAATACTATTACCTGAGGACATACCTATACTACTACTGAGCATATACCCAAAAGATCTTGAACCTATAACAAGGACACATGTTCCACTATATTCATAGCAATTGTATTTATAATAGCCAGAAGCTGCAAAGAACCCAAATGTCCTTCAACAGAGCAATAGATACAGATAATGGGGCACATTTACACATTGGAGTACCACTCATCTATTAAAAACAATGGATTCATGAAATATTTAGGCAAATGGAACTAGAAAATATTATCCTGAGTGAGGTAACCCAAACACAAAAGAACGCACGTGGTATGTACTCACTGATAAGTGGATATTAGCCCAAAAGCTCTGAATACCAATGATACAATTCACATAACACATGAAGCTCAAAAGAAGGAAGACCAAAGTGTGCATGCTTTGGTCCTCAGAAAGAGGAGCAAAATACTCATGGGGGCAAATGTGGAGACAAAGTATAGAGCAGAGACTGAAGGACAGGCCATCCAGAGATGGTCCCACCTGACGATTCATCCCATATACAGTCAACAAACTCCAAAACTGCTGTGGATGCCAAGAAATGCTTGCTGAAAGGAGCCCGATACAGCTGTGTCCTGAGAGGCGCAGCCAGAGCCTTACAAATAGAGGTGGATGCTTGTAGCCAACCGTTGGTCTGAATGTGGGGTTCCCAAAAGAGAAGTTAGAGAAAGGACTGATGGAGCTGAAGGGGTTTGCAACCTCATAGGAAGACTAACAATATCAACCAACCAGACCTGCCCCCAGAGCTACCAGGAACTAAGCCACCACCCAAGAAGTACACATGGCTACAGCTGCATATGTACCAGAGGATGGCCTTGTCAGGCATCATTGGGAGAGGGGGTCCTTGATCCTGTGAAGGCTTGATAGATGCCCCAATGTAGGGGAAAAGAAGGCAGGGAATTGGAAGTGGGTAGGAAGGTGTAGGAGCACGCTTATAGAAGCAGGGGTAAGGGGAATGGGGTACGGGGTTTCCAGGAAAGGGAAAACTGATATGGGGATAACATTTGAAATATAAACAAAGAAAATATCCAATTAAAAAAAATAAAAATAAATTTTAAATAAAGAGGATAAAAAGGACCAACAAAATGAAAAAAAAAAGACAATAAACGTCCTGAGTTCTAAGAGAAAATCTACTACTATTAAGCTATTAAATGAATGTGGCAATAAAAAAGATTCCTGATAAAATACTGCCATAGACATAGAATATTGCATCACTCAACCCTCAATAGAGAAATTTCTTTATGCAATAGTCAATAGTTAGTGAGAAATCCTAAAACTTGTGAAGATGAAGAGATGTTGAAATGCTCAACTCTAACTAGGTAGGCTGTCTAAAGCATAAGTTTCCCCTCAAAGAGCAAAGATCTATGTAAAATGGAAAGAAAAAAGATTGTAAGACCAGGATTTAATAGATGACTTGAAGGAAATAGCATTCCCAGACACGACATGCAGATGTACATATGAACTCACAGAGACTTTGACAGAATTCAAACAGTCTTCACAAGTTCAAACAAGATAAAAATCCTAGTGGCGAGAAGTTCAAACACCTCCCTCTAGCAAAGGAGACATTGTAAGCTGAGAGCTCCTGAGAAAGGAAAGGTCAGGTTTCTTCAATGGGGTGACACTGGGTTTATGAACTACACTCCAGGGCAGGCCTCACACCCAGGAAGAGGTATCTGACACAAACAAAACTCAATAGTTTTTGTTTTTTTTAGAAATAGTGTGAGAGAATATGAAGTGGGTGGGGAAGGAGTTGGGATAGAATCTAGGAAGAGTCAGAAGAAGAGAATTAATATGATCAAAATACATTCAAAGAAGCTCTCAAAGAATATAATAACCTCTAAAATAAATATTTTAAAGAGATATTTATTCGTATTCTATGTAGCATTTTTCATAGAATATTGTAACGAAAACTTCTGATACAAATTCTACAATTAGAGTTATCACAATAGTTACCTTTTCCTCAACAAATTATTGATCAAATTGCAGAGAAATGCTTACTATCAAAAGAGCTCAAAAGAAATTAACAGAGACAACTAGATGTGGATGAAGATGGTCCCATGAGGACCAGTGAAGGTGACTTTCCTGTTCTGTCACTGATTTCTCATCTCCTTTATATTAGATGGTTCTTTGTGTAGTCACTGAGAAAAATCAATGGAGGTACTGAATCTATAACCATGCTTCAAGACCAGTCAAGTAAGCCCCATTTTTATCTGGAATTCATTCCTGTGGTAAATTTTAGGGTCCAATGTTCTTGGCCACCACATTTCTGAAGAACCCAATAGAATTTCTTGAGGGAAATTCATGCTCCAGTTATGATTCCATCCCGTGGCACAACCTTTAGAACAATGGGTTTTGATGGTTGAAGAAGTGCTTGTCTGCTTAATTTCAGAGGTATCTGCAATAGGGGCAGAAAAATATTGAGAAGCAATGAGTGAATCAATAAAAACCCCAGAAGAAAAGTTAAAAACAAGTTTTTGGGATAATAATGGTTTGCAGAACCAAAATCATGCATTTAAAATCATGTAATGTGACATTAATTCTCCCTTATTCTAAAAGCTGTGTCAAATACATGTTGAGAGCTTGCATCTCAATGAGCATTATGTAAAACGGTGGTTGAGAATCTACTTTATTCAGGGCCTGACACAAATTCATGCTGGTTTATACTACACATGTTTTGTGCTGCTTTAGAATAAAACAGGTAAGTTTCACACTTTTACACTATTCTTAGTTTTTATGTCAAATTAATTTTTTAAGTCATGGAAAGTTATTTTTGGTTTTGAAATTTGCTAGATAACTGTGAGAGCACACATTTGAACTTTATTAACAGTCCCAAACTCCCAGATCATATCTCACCACTACACTTCAGCATATTCAGGGCAAGTCTTCTGGAGAACAGATACTTTGAGAGTTATCCTACTACCTATTCTTGGCTTCCAAGGATGGGATGAATGGGAAACTCTAATTCTACAAGATTTTTCAATAATGGTTTAGCCTCATGCTCTTCAGTGGTGAATGGGGGAAAAGGAAGGGGTACAAAGTCATCAAGGATACAGAAACGTGTCAAACCCAAAATGATTGAGGCTTGAAAGAGCATCTGACCCATGCCAGGTGTACCATTCGGTCTCAAAACTAGAACCGTGTTTTATATGTCTAAATCCTTGCACACAATTTTAATGCTTTAGTGATAAAGGACTAAATTAAGTGAAGGTGTGTGTGGATAAAGCTATACAACTGCCTTAAGGAACAGATCAAAGAATAAACACATCTGTCTCTCTGCCAGAAAAAAATCATTAACATGAAGAAGCTACACTCTAAATACACAAGTCATGTACATTTTTTTCTTTTTTTTTTTAATTTTTATTTTTTGATACTTTATTTACATTTCAAATGTTTACCCCTTTCCAGGTCTCCACTTTAGAAACCCCTATCCCCTTACCCCTCCCCCTGCCCCTATGAGTGTATTCCCCCACCCACCCACCCACCCAATCCCACCTTCTCACCTTGGCATTCCTCTATACTCTGGCCTCTAACACACTCAGCCCCAATGGCCTCTCCTCCCACTGAAGGCCAAAAAGGCCCTTCTCTGCCACATATGTGGACAGCACCATGGATCCCTCCATGTGTACTCTTTAGTTGGTGATTCAGTCTCCAGGAGCACCAGGGTGTCAGGCCAGCTGACACTGTTGCTCCCTCCATGGGGCTGGAAAGTCCCTCAGCTCCTTCAGTCCCTTCCCCAACTCCTCCATCTGGGACCTCACACTCAGTCCAATGGTTACTGTGAAGTGAAACTTGGGTATTCCGAACTTTTGGGCTAATATCTACTTATCAGTGAGTATATACCATCTTTGTTCTTTTGTGACTGAGTTACCTCACTCAGGATGATATTTTCAAGTTCCATCCATCTGCCTGAGAATTTGATGAAGCCATTGTTTTTAATAGCTGAGTAGTATTCCATTGTGTAAATGTACCACATTTTCTGTATCCATGCTCTGCTGAGGGACATCTGGGTTGTTTCCAGCTTCTGATTATTATACATATGGCTGCTATGAACATAGTGGAGCATGTGTCTTTATTACATGTTGGAGAATCTTCTGAGTATATACCCAGGAATGATATAGCTGTGTCCTCAGGTAGTATTTTGTTCATTTTTCTGAGTGTCCACCAAACTGATTTCCAGAGTGGTTGTACCAGTTTGCAATCCTACTACCAATGGAGGAGTGTTTATCTTTCTCCACATCCTCGCCAGCATCTGCTGTCTCCTGAGTTTTTGATCTTAGCCATTCTGATTAGTGTGAGGTGGAATCTCAGAGTTGTTATGATGTGCACTTCCCTGATGAGTAAGGATGTTGAACATTTCTTTAGGTGCTTCTCAGTCCTGTGAATTTCCTCAGTTGAAAATTCTCTGTTTAGCTCTGTTTTCGATTTTTTGATAGGGTTCTTTGGTTCTCTGGAGTCTAACTTCTTGAGTTCTTTGTATATATTGGATATTAACCCTCTATCGGATGTAGGATTGGTAAAGATCTTTTCCTAATCTGTTGGTTGCCGTTTTGTCCTATTGACAGTGTTCTTAGCCTTACAGAAGCTTTGCAACTTCATGAGATCCCATTTGTCGATTCATGATCTTAGAGCATAAGCCATTGGTGTTCTGTTCAGGAACTTTTCCCCTGTGCCCATGTGTTTGAGAATATCCCCCACTTTCTCTTCTATTACATTCAGTGTATCTGGTTTTATGTGGAGATCCTTGATCAACTTGCACTTGAGCTTTGTACAGGGAGATAGGAATGGATCAATGCTCATTCTTCAACATGTTGACTGCCAGTTGAACCAGCACTATTTGTTGAAAATGCTGTCTTTTTTCCTCTGGGTAGTTTTAGCTCCTTTGTTGAAAATCACATGACCGTAGGTGTTTGGGTTCATTTCTGGGTCTTCAATTCTATTCAATTGATCTACCTGCCTGTCATTCTACCAATACCCTGCAGTTTTATCATGACTGCTCTGTAGTACAGCTTGAGGTCAGGGGTGCTGATTCCCCCAGAAGTTCTTTTGTTGTTGAGAATAGTTTTTGCTATCCTGGGTGTTTTGTTATTCCAAATGAATTTGAAAATTGCTCTTTCTAAGACTATGAAGAATTGACTTAGAATTTTGATGGGGATTGCATTGAATCTGTAGATTGCTTTTGGCAGGATGGCCATTTTTACTATATTAATCCTGCCAATCTATGAGCATGGGAGATCGTTCTATCTTCTGAGGTCCTCTTTGATTTCTTTCTTCAGAAACTTGAAGTTCTTCTCACACAGATCTTTAACTTGTTTGGTTAGAGTCACAACAATATACTTTATATTGTTTGTGACAATTGTGAAGGATGTCATTTCCATAATTTCTTTCTCAGCCTGTTTATACTTCAAGTATAGGAAGGCTACTGATTTGTTTGAGTTAATTAAATATCCGGCCACTTTGCTGAAGTAGTTTATCAGCTGCAGCAGTTCTCTGGTGGAGTTTTTCGGGTTACTTAAGTGTACTATCATATCGTCTGCAAATAGTGATATTTTGATTTAATCCTTTCGAATTTGTATCCCTTTGACTTCTTTTGTTGTCTAGCTAGAACTCCAATTACTATATTGAACAGATACGGAGAGAGAGGGCAGCCTTGTCTAGTCCCTGATTTTAATGGGATTGCTTCGAGTTTCTCTCCATTTAGTTTAATGTTGGCTACCAGTTTGCTGTATTTTGCTTTTACTATGTTTAGGTATGGGTCTTGAATTCCTGATCTTTCCAAGACTTTTATCATGAAGGGATGTTGCGTTTTGTCAAATGGTTTTTCAGCATCAAATCAAATGACCATGTGGTTTTTTTCTTCGAGTTTGTTTATGTAGTGGATTACATTGATGGATTTCCCGGTATTGAACCATCCCTGCCTCCTTGGGATGAAGCCTACTTGATCATGATGAGTGATCCTTTTGAGGTATTCTTGGATTCGGTTTATGAGAATTTTATTTAGTATTTTTGCATTGATATTCGTACGGGAAATTGGTCTGAAGTTTTCTTTCTTTGTTGGGTCTTTGTGAGCTTTTGGTGGCAGTGTAACTGTGGCTTCATAGAAGAATTGAGTAGTATTCCTTCTGTTTCTGTTTTGTGGAATAGATGAAAGAGTATTGGTATTAGGTCTTCTTTGAAGATCTGATAGAATTCTGCAGTGAACCCATCTGGTCCTGGGGTTTTTTGGGTTGGGAAACCTTTAATGATTGCTTCTATTTCTTTAGGCATTATGGGATTGTTTAGATGGTTTATCTGATCCTGACTTAACTTTGGTGTTTTGTATCTGTCTAGATATGTGTCCATTTCATCCAGATTTTGCAGTTTGGTTGAGTACAGGCTTTTGTAGTAGGAACTGATGTTTTTTTTGAATTTCCACAGAACCTGTTGTTATATCTCCCTTTTCATTTCTAATTTTGTTCATTTGAATAGTGTGTCTGTGCCCTCTGGTTAGTGTGGCTAAGGGTTTATCTATCTGGTTGATTTTCTCAAAGAATAAGCTCCTGGTTTTGTTGATTCTTTGTATAGTTCTTTTGGTTTCTACTTGGTTGATTTCAGCCCTGAGTTTGATTATTTCCTGCCTTCTACTCTTGGGTTTATTGGCTTCTTTTTGTTCTAGAGCTTTTAGGTGTACTTTTAGGCTGCTAGTGTATGCTCTCTCCAGTTTATTTTTGGAGGCACTCAAAGCTATGTGTCTTCCTTTTAACACTGCTTTCATTGTGTCTCCTAAGTTGGGTATGTTGTACTTTCATTTTCATTAAGTTCTAGGAAATCTTTAATTTCTTTCTTTATTTCCTCTTTGACCAAGTTATCATAGAGTAGAGCATTGTTCAGCTTCCATGTGTATGTGGTCTTTCTGTTGTTAATGTTGCCATTGAAGACCAGCCTTAGTCCATAGTGATCTGATAGGAGGCATGGGATTATTTCAATCTTCTTATATCTGTTGAGGTTTGATTTGTGACTGATTATAGGGTCAGTTTTGGAGAAGGTACCATGAGGTGCTGAGAAGAAGCTATATTCTTTTGATTTAGGATGAAATGTTCTATAGATATCTGTTAAATCCATTTGGTTCAAAACATCTGTTAGTTTCACTGTGTCTCTGTTTAGTTTGTGTTTCCAAGATCTGTCCATTGCTGCAAGTGGGGTGTTGAAGTGTCCCATTATTATTGTGTGAGGTGCAATGTGTGCTTTGAGCTTTAGTAAAGTTTCTTTTATGAATGTGGGTGCCCATGCGTTTGGAACATAGATGTTCATAATTGAGAGTTCTTATTGGTAGATTTTTCCTTTGATGAGTCTGAAGTGTCCTTCCTTACCTTTTTTGATGTCTTTTCGGTCAAAGTCGATTTTATCCGATATTAGAATGGCAACTCCAGCCTGTTTCTTGGGACCATTTGCCTGGAAAATTATTTTCCAGTCCTTTACTCTGAGATAGTGTTAGTCTTTATCATGGAGGTGCATTTCCTGGATTCAGCAAAATGCTGGGTCCTCTTTATGGATCCTGTCTGTCAGTCTGTGTCTTTTCATTGCGGAATTGAGTGCATCGATGTTAAGAGATATTAAGGAATAGGGATTGTTGGTTCCTGTTATTTTCAAAGTTATTTTTATGTTTGTGTGGCTATCTTCTTTTGAGTTTGTTGAAACATTATTTTCTTGCTTTTTCTAGGATGTAGTTTCCCTCCATGAACTGATGTTTTCCGTCTATTATCCTTTGTAGGTCTGGGCTTGTGGAATCATATTGTGTAATTTGGTTTTGTCATAGAATATTTTGCTTTCACCATCTATGGTAATTGAGAGTTTTGCTGGGTATAGCAACCTGGATTGGCAGTTGTGTTCTCTTAGGGTCTGTATGAGTTCTGCCCAGAATCTTCTAGCTTTCATAGTCACTGGTGAGAAGTATGGTATAATTCTGATAGGTCTGCCTTTATATGCTATTTGACATTTTTCCTTTGCTGCATTTAATATTCTTTCCTTGTTTAGTGTATTTGGTGTGTTCACTATAATGTGACAGGAGGAATTTCTTTTCTTTTGGAGTGCTGTAGGCTTCTTGTATATTTATGTTCATCTATTTCTTTAGGTTAGCAAAGTTTTCTTCTATAATTTTGTTGAAGATATTTACTAATCCTTTAAGTTGGGAATCTTCACTCTCTTCTATGCCTATTATCCTTAGGTTCTGTCTTTTCATTGTGTCCTGGATTTCATGGATTTTTTGTGTTAGGAGCTTTTTGCATTTTGCATTTTCTTTAACTGTTGTTTCAATGTATTCTACGGTATCTTCCGCACCTGATATTCTCTCTTCTATCTCTTGTATTCTGTTGATGATGCTTGCATCAATGAATCCTGATCTCTTTCCTAGGTTTTCTAACTCCAGGGTTGTCTCACTTTGTGATTTCTTTATTATTTCTATTTCTATTTTTAGTTCCACTCTGGTTTTGTTCATTTCCTTCATGAGTTTGATTGTGTTTTCCTGTAATTCTTTAAGGGTTTTTGTGTTTCCTCTTTAAGGGCTTCTAGTGGTTTACCTGTGTTCTCTTGTATTTCTTTAAGGGAGTTATTTATTTCCTTCTTAAAGTCTTCTATCATCATCTGTAGAACAGATTTTAAATCTGAGACTTGCTTTTCTGGTGCGATGGGATATCCAGGGCTTATTGTGGTGGAAGAGCTGGGTTCTGATGATGCAAAGTAGCCTTGGTTTCTTTTCCTTATGCTCTTTCTTTTACCTTTTGCCATCATGAGAACTCTGATGTTAGCTGGTCTTACTCTGTCTGGCTGTGGCTTGTCCTTCCTGCAGGGCTCTGTATCAACAGTCCTTGAAGACCAGGTCACTCTGAGATGTATTTGCTTTTGGAGAGCAATGCACACGGTCATCTCTGGGGTGCAAACAGAAACCAGAAGGATCTTGCCCCAGCTGTCCCTTGGTCCCTGTGTCCTGATGGCTCTGCAAGGGTCCCTATTGATCCAGTGAATTTGAACAGAAATGGTGGTCTTGCCTGTGCTTGAAGGTATGTCGGCACTCCTGGGATACCAGATCTCTCCTGGCACTATTTTATGGAGACCTGCATCATAGGATCAGCTCCCCAGCCTTGGAAAGAAACCAGAAGAACACTCCTCAGTCACTGTGTACTGGGATTCCAGGTGGGTCCCTCTGAACAGACAAGCTTGTCCACACTCCTGGGCATCTACCTTTCTCCTGGCACTATTTAGCTATGGAGCCCTGTGGCACAGGCTGAGGTCCCCAGTCACAGTTGGAAACTGGAAAGCTCCTGTCCCAAGCTTTTCTCAGTCCCTGTGTCTCGAGGGCCTGGGAGGCTAGATTTTACCTGGGGCTACTTAGCAATGGAGCCCTGATGGCCCAGGCAGAAGTCTCCCACCACAAATGCAAAACGGAAAACTCTTGCTCCAGGTTTCCCCTCAGTCCATATGTCCCGAGGGCCTGGGAAGCTAGCTTGCCTATCCTGTACATTTTATCCATCCCTATACATGAAACAAGAGTAAGTTATTAAAGAAAATGCAATATTAATGCTTTTCTAAATGTCTTATTTTACTCTTTTATAATTTTCAGTATTGCACACATGATTTTGATGGAGGTATACAAAAAGATGTACATATAAATATTTACATAAATGGTACTCTTAATTTTTAATTAAGGTTTTTATGAAAGAAAATTATAACTCTAAGCCAGGCTTTCATACATTTATGAAAGGTTTTCAATGGGAAAACACTCCTCAAAGAACAATTTGGAGTTTCTGAAAGGAATAATATGAGGCGATATACAAAAGAGAGGGGGATATCCTTCAATACATAGAGAACAAATATTTTAAAAGAAACTGGAAGTCTTAATGATGCATAGAGAGTGAAAATTACCTGTAGGAGCCAAAAATAGAAAACGGAGTAAATAAGAACAGAAGCCTAAGGGGAATATTCATTTAGAGAGTGAACAGAAACTTGAAATATGAGAGCAGAATAAGAAGGGGAATAAAGATACATACTTTATGGAAATATTACAACTACCTATTTTCTAGAGCACAACTCCTGAGAAATGAGCCAGAATCATCAAGATCTTCCATAAGATTGAAATTTATCCTAACACGCAACTTTCTAAAGATTTATAGATTATGTACAGGAGTGTTTTTCCTTTACATTACATATATACTACAAGTGAGAAGTCTCAAGAGAAGCCAGAGTGGGCCAACTCAGATAATGGAACTGGACATAGAAATGGTTATGAGGCATCATGTGGTTACTAGAAGCTAAACCCAATTCCTTTCCAATGGCAGCAAGTGCTCTTAACAACTGAGCCACCTCATGAATCCCACCAACTGTCTTTCAATGTAATGATTCTCCACATGGCATTACATAGGAAATCAGAGATGAGCTTTTAAAGCCACACTCTGGGTAAGTTGTCTCAGGATTTCAAAAAAAGAGCAGTCATCTCGAATTTCTGGTTTCTTTGTGAGATACATAACCCATGTTGGCTTCAAATTCACTAAGTGTCCAAAAATTACTTGAAATTCTGGTCCTAAATCTTCTAACCCCTGAGTGTAGGGATTATAGGCATGTACCATCACAGCTTGTTCATGTATTTCTGGGGATTAGAACCAGAGATTTGTGCATGATAGGTAAGCATTTTGCCAACTAAAAATGATCCCAGACACCATGTATGAGTTTTAAATTCCTCTATAATTCTAATGTACATCCACTAGTTGAAAAGACTGTGAGAAGAGGGCTTCTGTAATCTCTGGACAAAGAGCTCAACATGCAACAAACATTGAAAATATGACAATTGCACTTCTGGATGACACATGACATACCCAATCTCCAATGTACATGACTAGAACTTCAAAAATGCATGGAATCCTGTCATTTTGACCTACACTGACTCTTCATAATGCTAAGTTCTATTCTATACAGACAGCGAACAAAGGGACCCTTAGCTAATACCTGGAAACAAATAGCTCAGGTGGCAAGAAAACAAATTATTAAACCTCAAAAATGCATAATCATTTTTATACACAAAGCCTTCCACTGGAAAAAATGCCTCACATAAAACACTATTTATGCTGGGTGGAGACCTCTGCCTGGGCCACCAGGAGTCCAGGGTCAACGAGCACCAGAGAAAGCTACCCTCTCAGGAGCTTGGAAAAGCCCTGAGTGGGGTTAAGAGGGACAACACCTCTCACCCAGACCCGACCAGATCCGCCGGGATCCAGGGCCTGATAACTCGAGGACACAAAACCTCTGAACTTTCCGGTTTCCACCTGTGGGTGGAGACCTCTGCCTGGGCCACCAGGAGTCCATAGTGAACAAGCACCGGAGAAAGCTACACTCCCAAGAGCTTGGAAAATCCGTGAGTGGGGTTAAGGGGAGCAACACATCTCACCCAGACCCACCTGGATCCGCCGGGATCTAGGGCCTGAGAACCCAGGGACACAAAACCTCTGAACCTTCCAGTTTCATCTGTGGGTGGAGACTTCTGCCTGGGCCACCAGGGGTCTGTGCCTGGGGACCTCAGCCTGGGCCACAAGGCTCCAGGAGAGAGTGGGTATCCCAGGAGTGCTGACACACCTGTGAGCACAGGCAAAACCAACACTTCTGTTCAAACTCACTGGATAAAGAGGGACCCTTGCAGAGCCATCAGGAGATAGGAACCAAGGGACACCTGGGGACAAGATCCTTCTGATTTCTTTCTGCACCTCAGAGGTGACCCTATGCCACAGCACTCCAAACCCAAACACCTCTCAGAGAGAGTTGGTCTTCAAGGAGTATTGACACAGAAGCCTGCAGGAGGGGCAAGCCACAACCAGACAGAGTAAGATCAGGTAACACCAGAGTTAACAAGATGGCAAAAGGCAAGGGTAAGAACATAAAGAACAGAAATCAAGAGTACTCTGCACTATCAGAACCCAGCTCTCCCACCACATCAAATCCTCGATACCCCAACACACCAGAAAAGCAAGATTCAGATTTTAAATCATTTCTCATGATGATGATAGAAGACATTAAGAAAGAAATGAATAACACCCTTAAAGAAATACAAGAGAACAGAGATAAACAACTAGAAGCCTTTCAAGAGGAAATACAAAAATCCATTAAAGAATTACAGGAAAACACAATCAAACAGGCAGAATTGCAAGAAAACACAATCAAACAGACAAAGGAAATGCACAAAACTATCCAGGAGATAAAAATAGAATTAGAAACAATAAAGAAATCACAAAGGGAGACAACCCTGGAGTTAGAAAACCTAGGAAAGAGATTCGGAAACATTGATGTAAGCATCACTAATAGAATAGAATAAATAGAAGAGAGAATCTCAGGAGTAGAAGATACCATAGATAACACTGACATAACAGTAAAAGAAAATGCAAAATACAAAAAGCTTCTAACCCAAAACATCTCTGAAATCCAGGACACAATGAGAAGACAGAACCTAAGGATAATAGGTATAGAAGAGAGTGAAGATTCCCAACTTAAAGGAGCAGCAAATATCTTCAATAAAATTATAGAGGAAAATTTCCCTAACCTAAAGAAAGAGATGAACATAAATATACAAGAAGCTTACAGAACTCCAAACAGATTGGACCAGAAAAGAAATTCGTTTTGTCACATTATAGTGAAAACACCAAATACACACAAAAAAAGAAAGAATATTCAAAGCAATAAGGGAAAAAGGTCTAATAACATATAAAGGCAGACCTATCAGAATTACACCTCACTTCTCACCAGAGACTATGAAAGCTAGCACATGCTGGGCAGAATTCATACAGACCGTAAGAGAACACAATTGCCAACCCAGGCTGCTATATCCAGCAAAACTCTCTATTAACAAAGATGGTGAAACCAAAATATTCCATGACAAAACAAAATTTACACAATATGTTTCCACAAGTCCTGCCCTACAAGGGATACTAAATGGTAAACGTCAACGCAATGAGGGAAACCACACTCTAGAAAACACAAGAAAGTAATCTTTCAAGAAACTGAAAAGAAGATAGCCACACAAACCTAAAAGTAACATTGAAAAGAACAGGAACCAGCAGTCACTATTCCTTAATATCTCTTAACATCAATGGACTCAATTCCCCAATAAAAAGACATAGACTGACAAACTGGATCCATAAAGAGGACCCAGCATTTCGCTGCATTCAGGAAACACACCTCCGGGATAAAGACAAACACTACCTCAGAGTAAAGGGCTAGAAAACAAGATTCCAGACACATGGTCCCAAGAAACAGGAGAGAGTAACCATTCTCATATCGGATAAAATTGACTTTCACCCAAAAGTCATCAAAAAAGATAAGGAAGGACACTTCATACTCATCCAATGAAAATCCTACCAAGAAGAACTCTCAATACTGAACATCTAGGCTCCAAATGCAAGCGCACCCACATTCATAAAAGAAACCTTACTAAAGCTCAAAGCACACATCACACCTCACACAATAATAGTAGGATATTTCAAAACTCCACTGTCATCAATGGACAGATCTTGGAATCACAAACTAAACAAAGACACAGTGAAACTAACAGAGGTTATGAACCAAATGGATTTAACAGATATCTATAGAAAATTTCACCCTAAATCAAAAGAATATTCCTTCTTCTCAGCACCTCATGGTACCTTCTCCAAAATTGACCATTTAAGCGGTCACAAAACAAACCTCTACAGACAGAAGAAGATTGAAATAATCCATGCCTCCTATGAGATCACTATGGTTTAAGGCTGGTCTTTAATGGCAGCAATAACAACAGAAAGCCCATATACACATGGAAGCTGAACAATGATGTACTCACTGACAACTAGGTCAAGGAAGAAATAAAGAAACAAATTAAAGACTTCCTTGAATTTAATGAAAATTAAAGTACAACATACCCAAACTTATGGGACACATTGAAAAAAGTGTTAAGAGGAAAACTCACAGCTTTGAGTGCCTCCAAAAGGAAACTGGGGAGTGCATGCACTAGCAGCTTAACAACACACCTGAAAGCCCTAGAAGAAAAATAAGCTAATACACACAAGAGGAGTAGAAGGCAGGAAATAATCAAACTCAGGGCTGAAATCAACCAAGTAGAAACAAAAAGAACTATACAAAGGATCAACAAAACCAGGAGTTGGTTTTTGAGAAAATCAACAAGATAGATAAACTCCTAGCCAGACTACCCAGAGGGCACAGAGACAGAATCCAAATTAACAAAATTAAAAATGAAAATGGAGACATAACAACAGATTCAGAGGAAATTCAAAAAATCTTCAGATCCTAGTACAAAAGCCTATACTCAACAAAACTGCAAAATTTGGATGAAATGGACAATTTTCTAAACAGATATCAAATACCAAAGCTAAGTCAGGATCTGATAAACCATCTAAACAGTCCCATAATGCCTAAAGAAATAGAGGCAGTCATTAAAAGTCTCCCATCCAAAAAAAGCCCAGGTCCAGATGGGTTC
>CM052721.1:407527-431921 GCA_028551405.1 Uromys caudimaculatus | reverse complement strand
AAAACCTCACAAAGACCAAACAAAGAAAGAAAACTTCAGACCAAATTCCCTTATGAATATCGATGCAAAAATACTCAATAAAATTCTCGCAAACCGAATCCAAGAACACATCAAAACGATCATTCATCATGATCAAGTAGGCTTCATCCCAGGGATTCAGGGATGGTTCAATACCCGGAAATCCATCAATGTAATTCACTACGTAAACAAATTCAAAGAAAAAAACCACATGGTCATTTCCTTAGATGCTGAAAAAGCATTTGACAAAATTCAACATCCCTTCATGATAAAAGTCTTGGAAAGATCAGGAATTCAAGGCCCCTTACCTAAACAAAGTAAAAGCAATATACAGCAAACCAGTTGCGAACATCAAACTAAATGGAGAGAAACTTAAAGCAATCCCACTAAGATCAAGGACTAAACCAGACTGCCCTCTCTCTCCCTATCTATTCAATATAGTAATTGAAGTTCTATCTAGAGCAATTAGACAACAAAAGGAGGTCAAAGGGATACAAATTGGTAAGGAAGAAATCAAATTATCACTATTTGCAGATGATATGATCGTATACCTAAGTGACTCGAAAAACTCCACCAGAGAACTCCTGCAGCTGAAAAATAATTTCAGCAAAGTGGCCAGATATAAAATTAACTCAAACAAATCAGTAGCTTTCCTATACTCAAAGAATAAACAGGCTGAGAAAGTAATTAGGGAAATGACACCCTTCACAATTGTCACAAACAATATAAAGTATCTTGGTGGGATTCTAACCAAACAACTGAAAGATCTGTTTGACAAGAACTTCAAGTTTCTGAAGAAAGAAATCAAAGAAGACCTCAGGAGGTGGAAAGATCTGCCATGCTCATGGATGGGAAGGATTAATATAGTAAAAATGGCCATTCTGCCAAAAGCAATCTACAGATACAATGTAATCACCATCAAAATTCCAACTCACTTCTTCATAGACTTAGAAAGAGGAATTCTCAAATTCATTTGAAACAATAAAAAATGCAGGATAGGAAAAGCTATCTTTAACAACAAAAGAACTTCTGGGGGAATCAGCATCCCTGATCTCAAGCTGTACTACAGAGCAGTAGTGATAAAAACTGCATGGTATTGGTCCAGTGACAGGCAGGTAGATCAATGGAATAGAATTGAGGACCCAGAAATGAACCCACACACATATAGTCACTTGATTTCCGACAAAGGAGCTAAAACCACTCAGTGGAAAAAAGACGGCATTTTCAACAAATGGTGCTGGTTCAACTGGCAGTCTACATGTAGAAGAATCCAAATTGATCCATTCCTATCTCCTTGTACATAGCTCAAGTCCAAGTGGATCAGGGACCTCCACATAAAACCAGATACACTGAATCTAATAGAAGAGATAGTGGGGAAAACTCTCGAACAGCTGGGTATGGGTGAAAATTCCTGAACAAAACACCAGTGTCTTATGGTCTAAGACCTAGAATAGACAAATGGGACCTCATGAACTTGCAAAGCTTCTGTAAGGCAAAGGACACTGTTTTATTTTAGAACTCTTTCATTTGTATAAATACACATTCATATAAATACAAATTTGCAGAACTCTCCATGGTTGCAAGATCATACAGGTATGCTATTTGTCTTGATTATACCCACTACTAACTCTTTCTTCCCCCATCACTTAGACACCCCAACACATCTTTCCCTTTTCCCAATTTCCTTTCCCTTTCTCTGCTTTGGTAGCTGTTTGAGCCCATTCAGTGCTGACTGCTAGGATTCTGACCCATATTATTGGCTTGATCTAATGCAGGCGGTCAGTTCAGGACACAGCCATGCCATGTCTTGGATATGGGATTTTATACTCCTCATTCCTGCCTCTGACTTAATTTCCACACTCTCTTTCATGATGTTCCTTGAGCCTTGATGGGTGTGGATGCTGATATAGATGCTCCATTTAGGGCTCAGCACTCAACATCCCCTTATTCTCAGCACTCTGATCTCTTAGGAATCAGCCGACCTGGCCCGTTACCAATGTCAGTCATAGAGGACTTTGTTCTGTGACAGGCCTCTTTCATCTAGCACAATATTAAAGAATCAATCATCGCTATGTCCTGTGTCTATGAGCAAATTATCCTCCCTATCTGTTGATGGACATTGCTGTTAGTCTCACATGTTTACCATGAATTTCACTGCTATGAGCCTTCATATACAAGGTTATGTTTAAATATTTCATTTTATGTTTTGGGGGTTATATTCAGAATCAGCATTTCTGAGTTAAAAAGTAACTGAATTTTTAACATATTAAACAACTGCAAATACATTGTCTATAGTAGCTGTGGCTACTGTACATATAAATGTCTTCCAGAAATGCAGGATTTAGATATTTTAATGTATGATTTTAGATTATCTTCTTCCTATCTCTCTCTCTCTCTCTCTCTCTCTCTCTCTCTCTCTCTCTCTCTCTCTCTCTCTCTCTCACACACACACACACACACACACACACACTCTATTTCAATTTTTAGGGTCAGGGTTTTCCCATCTGTCTTTGGATGCCCCAGAACTCACTCTGTAGACTAGGCTGGTCTTGAACTCACCTAGCTCAACCTGCCCTTGTCATCTGAGTGCAGGGATTAAAGGCATGCATCACGACTGGCCGGCTAGATCTTCTCTTACATGCTTGGGTGTTTTGCCGGCATGCATGAAGTGCCTAAATAGCCACAATGGGTTCTTGAATTTCTTTGAACTGGAGTTACAGGTTTTGAGAGCAAACATCTGGATTCTGGGAATCAAACCTGGCTCTTCTGGTAGTGCTAACTCTGTGTGTGTGTGTGTGTGTGTGTGTGTGTGTGTGTGTGTGTGTGTGTGTGTGTGTGTGTGTGTGTGTTTGTGTGTGTGTGTGTATTCTGGGTACAATTAACCATAGTGTGTCATTGGGTTTCAATACTGTCCCTGTCCATTATATTTTGATTCACAGCTCATGTGTCCCTATGCCTATACTCCACTCTTGTCACCTAATATTATCCTCTGTGTCTCCTTTAAGCACTGTATGATATCTACACTTAGCCCTATTCAAATATCTATTCATATAAGCTAGAACCTGGAAGTGAGGGAGAGTATGTGATTTTTCATTCTTCCTGCTTTTTGGTTACCTATCTTTGAGCTTGTTTCTTTTTCTTTTCTTTTTCTTTTTGAGGCAGGGTTCTCTGTGTTGCCTTGGCTGTTCTTTGTGTCTGAATGATTTGGTGTTTGTGTAGCATGTGTAGATCAGAGGACAAAATAGAGCATTTGGTTCTTTCTTTCACAGAGTGGGATCCAGGGATCAAACTCAGGTTGTTAGACTTGTCTGCAGGAACATTTAGCTGTTGATCAATCTTATCAGCCTCTGTATTTTCTTTCTGAATCCACATGAACTCCTGGAACAGAGTTAAATTTAAGAGTCAGGTTGCAGCTTTGACTACTTCAAAGTGCAGAAGGAGAAGTATGCTGCTGCCCCAGTGTGAGAAAGGTCACAGAGAGAATGGCTTCTGGTTGAGACACTGGTGACTTATTCTAGGGATTGCTTTATGATTTTTAAAAATGAAACTTGCATTTCCATTAAAACTCATTTTTTCCAGGACTCTTTCCATTCCTCACCCAGTATATGAGATGTTAAATATCTCCATCTTCCCAATGGATTCAATAGAATTTTTCAAAAAATTTGTGGACAGATGAAGAAAAATCGCTTGGAAATTAAGCAGAAGGTAGGACGTGGTGGCTTTATAAGAGGTTCACAGTTTGAAACATGTCGGGCTGTGAATATGTGATCTGTGTGCTAATGGCAGGTAGAGAAGGCTTGATTTAGAGAGAGAAAGAATATTTATATTTTCTTGGAGAATAGAAACTGGATTTTTAAAAAGTTGTTTGAGAATAAGCCAGAAATGAACTCTTAGCAATGGGAATGAAAACTAGAATATCATGCATAAGAAATGAAAAATAATTGGCATGGCACAAGACCTGAACCAGATCAAGACTGTCAAAATTCCAGTGCAGATCGGCCAGGATCTCTCCAAGCTTGGCCCTTGCTGAGGAACAATTGGTAATTGTTAGCTGTGGAGGGAGGGTGTGGACAGTGGTTTCCCCTGCAGCAGCAAATGGACACCCAGCCATGCACATGTAAGCAGTACTACTTGGATTTGGTAGGTGATTAAGAAGAGGGCGTAGAAGGTGGAGGAAGAAATGGTACAGATGATATAGAAGGAATTGGACTGAGGAAACAGTTGGATGGAGATGACCATATTTGATTGTGTACATGTATGAACTTCTCCAATAACAAATAAAAATGATCAAATTCTCTCCTTCAAAAACATTTCCAAAGAATAAAAGTGATTGTTTAAAATTGTATTCATCATAATTTAAGGTAACAGTGGTTGATGTGGAAACTAGATTCTTCCTAGTTTAGCTACTCTTGCTTTTGTTCCTTGATGACCCAAGCAACAAGAGCCACAGTGGTGAGTTTAAGAAAACAATGTCTCAGAAAGGAGAGAATTAAGGTTCTGCATTCCTGATCTACCTCTGACCTCTGACCTTACCCTTGACCTTCCATTTTTGCAACTTCTCTTTCTGCTTCTAGCACCGAGTGGACTTTCTTCAACTGATGATGAATGCTTATAATAACTCCAAAGACAAAGAGTTTCATAAAAGGTAAGCCAACCCTTCCTGATCTGTGGACAAGGAAACTCTCAGGGAGTGGGTGGGTTGCTCAAGAAATATGCAAGGAGGCTTTTCTAGGTAGAGGGATACCGTTGTTGAGTTGATGAAAGAAGGATGTGCTTATTATCAACATGGAATTTTCTGGATGCACATGGGCAAAAGTTTGCTGCTACCATTAAGGCTAGCCATGATGGATAGCTCCAATCATCTGAGTGTTACCTGTGTGAGCACAGGTGTTTTTTGCATGTTTCCCAGCATACACTCTTAGAGTTCTGCCTAGACATCTGTGTCTAATAATCCTGCCAGAGTGCATGTACCCAAATGGTGCTGAAGCTCTCTGGGAGACCCTGTTGAACATGTGTTCTCCAGCCTGCTCCATGGTAAAGATATAACTTTCCTTTGTGTGATGTGTAAGTAGCTTCTTTTTGCACGTGCATTGGTCTTCTTCATTCTTTTATGTACTTAAAAATTACTCAAAGCTGGGGAGTAGTGGAGCATGCCTTTCATCCCTGCACTTGCCAGGCAGAGGCAAGTGGATCTCTCTGAGTTCAAGGCCAGCCTGGTCTACATCATAGATTGCAGGACATGCAGGGTTATACAGAGCCACCCTGCTTTGAAAAACCATAAAAAATTGCTTACAGATTTTTAGGTTCTTTGTATAGTGGATGCATGTGCAGGAGTATGTGCACTTGTGCATACCCCTAGGTGTGGGTACAGATAACAGATAAAGGCACCCAGTGTCTTACTCAATCCCTCTCTGCCCTCTCTGCCTTATTTCCTCAAGACAGGGTCTTTTATTAAACCTGGGTTTAGGCTGGAAGCCAGGAGGACCCAAGGATGCAGAAAGTTGTGGTTACATGGGTGTGCTGCCCCACCTGGCTTTTTACATTGGAACTGAGGATTCAAACTCAGGTCCTCACACATGTGCCAATAGGTACTCTTATCCATTGACATCTATCTATCTTCTCATCTGTGTTTATTTTCTAATTGAAAGCCATTATTACTATCATGGCTGTAAACTGATGGCATTCCAATTTCAGAATTTATTCTACAGGTATGCATCAGTAGCTAATGGAAAGCGAGTTTTACATTCTTTCATATTCGATTATATTCCATACACACACTGCTTATATGTAGCAGTATGATTCTGGGTCCCCACATTTACTGTTTAAAGTAATCATCTAATTTGTGTTTTGAGTCTTTTCCTGTTTGACCAATTTCATGTGATCAGCTAACTTCAAATTCTTCTGTACTTCCTCCTCCTTTTGACACAGTCTCCTATGTAGCCCAGGCTAACCCATATTCATGATATGCCTGAAAATGACCTTTAACTCCTGAAACTATAGGCATGTGCAACCATGCAGCAGAGTTTTAGCAGGACCGTTGCATCTGGCAAGAATCTGGAGGGATGGCACCTCCGCTTTGAAGTAGCCTTCTCTCAGTGACTGTTATGTGAGATTTTCTGGTGTTCTTGGAAGTATTCCCCAAGCCTTAGCATAACTTAATCTGGAGACATGCCTTGCAAACCAGGAATTCTCCTATGGCTGAAAACTGCTTACGTGATGGGTCTTTCAATACAAAGAAGGCAACTCCCCTCATTTCTGAGAAAGAGAATTCATCCAGCTCTGTCCCTCTTCTCTCCAGTCAATCTTCCAGTGTAACTCAGATGACAGGCATTACCATGCCTGGTTTATACAGTGCTGGAGACTGAAACCCGGCTTCATAGCCCCATCTACTGAGCTGCATATCCTCAACCCTTCTCTTTCAGTTTTAATTGCTAAAATAATTATTAATTTTAAAGATAGCCACTGATTGTAGTTTTATAGTCCAGTCTCAGTTTAGTAGCAAATACTTACACTAACTGGGAGAAAGAATTTACCAACAACTTAATCACAGCGTTCATGGTAGAAGATGATATACTGCCTGTGGCCTCCAGTGTTATCTTCTGGCCTCCATGGGCACCTGTACAAACACCCATAAATAAATTAAAGTAAAAATCATCTTAAGCTAAAGCAGGGACCTTCTATAACTGCTTGTCCAGGGAATTAGATGCCCTTTTCTGACCTCCATGGGCACCCTCCCCACATATATGGTACTCCCCACATACAGAAATACTCATAAATAAAAATAAAATTTACACACAAGAAAATTCATGTCTTGAAGCAGCCCACTGGGAATGATGAGGAACAGCAGAAACACGGAGACAACCTCCAAGAAGCATTCTTCTCTGAATATGTCATGTTGCTGTCACGGTGATGACAGAGTGACTAGACAGCACCTCTATAATCTCTCTAAGAAAATGGGGGCTCATTTGATTTTCTCATTTCCTCTGTGATGGTCCATCCTGACATGACTTATCTGAGATGTTCTCTTACTTCCAGTCCTGTCCGACGTGGAGATCACAGTCCAGACAATTATCTTTATTTTTGCTGGCTATGAAACTACCAGCAAAACACATTCCTTTGCCCTGTATTCCCTGGCCACTCATCCTGATATCCAGAAGAAACTTCAGGAGGAGATCGATAGGGCTTTGCCCAATAAGGTGAGTGGTTTGTGTAGGAGGGAATAGGTGAAGCCTCAACAAGGACACACTCTTGTCACCCACAGTATTTTATGTGTGTGTTTCTGTGTGTGTGTGTCTCTGTGTGTGTGGGGGGGGGAGAGAGAGAGAGACAGAGAGAGACAGAGAGAGACAGAGAGAGACAGAGACAGAGAGACAGAGAGAAAGAGAGACACAGACAGAGACAGAGAGTGAGTAAGGTTAGTGTGTGTGTGTGAATGTGTGTGTGAATGAGTGTGAGTATGCATTCACAGCACTGAACCATCTTTCCAGTTTTGGTGATTTTTCTTTTAATATTTTTGGATGTTTGTATGTAGTTGTATATGTACACAAATATGAATGTACACGTGTACAGACTTATGTATGTATATGAGTTTATATATGTGTGTGGGCATGTGTGCTGCAGCGTGTGTGTGGAGGTCAAAGGATAACCTGAAGGAATTTGTTCTCTCTTTCTACTACATGAGTTTTAAGGGTCCAAAGCATGTCAGTAGGCTCAGTGGCAGGTGTCTTTGCTCACTGAGATGTCTGAGCATGCCTTGATAATTTGTCACCAGAGCACAAGCAGAGCCTTTTCCTAGCACTGTTTAGAAATTATTATAAAAGGACCACAGAAGGAGAAATGGGTCATAAACCTTCTCATGGCAACAGAAGATTGTTATGACCCAGGGCTGGGTCTGGTGTGTCTGTGATCTACTACCACAAGAGTGCCAAGTAAGCAACATGAACACTACCTATGTGATTTTAAAGATACGCACTTAGCATACAGCTCTCTGTATGGTTCAATGATATTGCTGGATCTACTGTGTCCCTGCACCGAGAGAGCCTAGCCTTGGCCTTCACTGAGCTACATGGGTTGCCTCATCTCTGTGCCACGATTCTTCCTATCTATTTATAGTTAATAGAGAAGAAGCCAAGATGTGAGCCTTGGTGTCTAAATCATGAGCCAAATTCCTCTCTCTCTCTCTCAGTGTGCACATTTGTGTGTGTATCTGTGTGTGTACGTCATGGACCTACATTATGTATATTTCCAAATCACTCTCCACACTGTTTTATGATACACGATCTCTTACCAAACCTGGAGCTTATTGATTAGGTTAGGTTTTCTAGCCAATGAGAACCAGGCATGCCCTGACTCAGTCTACCTGCTACTGGGATTATAGTTGGTTACCACTGTGTGAGGCTTTAGAAATGATTTGTATCTGAATTCTTCATTCTCAGGCTTGCATAGTAGATGGACCCTTCACTAACTGAGCATCTTCCAGGCAGCAAGTGATAGTTATTCCACTTTGTAAGGAGCTTGAGACTTGGCCCAATAGTTAAGAGCACTTGCTAGTCTTCCATGGGATCCATCCTTGTTTTGAGTCCCTGCATGAAAATGGCAGCTCTCAACTGCTCTAAACCTAGTTACAGGATATCTGGTGCCCTCTGTTGGTGGCTGTTGGCATTGTACTCATATGGTGTATGCAAACATGTAAGGAAAAGATCTATATGTATGAAATAAAGCAACTTTGAAAACCTTTAAAATGTATTGTAAGTACTAACTAAGGTCCTTTGAGCTTCTGAGCTTCACTTTGGGAATGTTGAGAATTCAACACTAGAAACAGTTGAAAGTTAATCTACAATCTCAGCACAAATCTTTTTCTTTATTCCTAGGCACCTATCACCTATGATAGTGTGATGGAAATGGAATACCTGGATATGGTGGTGAATGAAACCCTCAGAGTATAGCCAGTTACTAATAGACTTGAGAGAACCTGTAAAAAAGATGTTGAAATCAATGGTGTGTTTATCCCCAGAGGGTCAGTAGTGATGATTCCTGTTTATGCTCTTCACCATGACCCACAGCACTGGCAAGAACCTGGGAAATCCCGCCCTGAAAGGTACCAGAACCCCAGGAGTAGGAACCCACTCTACACTATGCAGGCCTGTGTATGCTATGATGTCGCTTATAGGAAGATGTTCTAATTATGATTTTACATCCACTTGCATTCTGTGAGAAGAATGGCAGTGAAAGGGAAGAAAGGAGAGGAGAGTGGAAGTTAAATAGGAAGGAAATATGACCACTTAAATACAGAGTGCTTTCCTCCTTCTTCCTCAAGTCGTTAATGACCCACTTAAATGTGGGTCAGGAACCGACATTACTTGCATTCGAAATGAAATGTGCTTTTCAGAGACGGAACTCAGCATCATCCTGAATGGATTTTTACTGTTTAAGGATGTAGTTCCTTTCTTGTTCCTTTTAATTTTTTTGACAATCATATGAATGGATTGAATTCTGGTCATTTTCACCTCATACTGCCCTGACTCTAATCCTACCCACTCATGTGTAATTCCTGTCTATTTCCAAGAAGTATTCTGACTGTTTTTATGGGTTTTTTTTTTTTTGGTGATTTGTGAGTTTACTTAGGGTTGCTTGCATAAACATAAATGAAGGCATTAAAAATTGGAGAATGGTCAACTCTACATTAGTTGCACCATTGAAGAAAAACTTCTTCCTTCTTGCCAACATCTCTTTATGGAGGTGGCATTTCATGGACTCCCTTCCCTATTCATGAAGGAATGATAATGTGTCTAGTCTTCTGTAGGTATTGACAGCTGCTGTGTGGTAATGAGTGCAATGTACGTGTCATGTTCAGAAGATAGTACTTCACAGTATCTATTTCATGCCCCGACTCTTACATTCTTTCTGACCTTTCTTCTGTGAGTTTTCCTGAGCTTCAGAGGGGCTGAGAAATATACAAGTGCTTATTCTCAACACTATGACTAGTCATAAGTTTCTGCATTAAATGTCTCCCATTGCGAACTGAAGTTTTGCTGACCATGGCTCAGATGATCACTAATTTTTATTTGTGTAATCATAAATATTTAGAAGATATTTTGATACCTTGTCCACTTAGCAAAATATTGTCATCTTGTGTCTATGATGTCTGTAGCCATGGGATTTTGACCAGATTTACAGTACCATACATTAATTTCCTTTGTGATTTGGATCTCCAATCAGGTCAGAAAATGGTTGGTTCCTCCTACGCCATAGCACCACTGTTATACTAGTGTGTGCCCACAAAAGGATGTATTTTTAAAAAAACAGTATTTATCTCATTACAACCATATGGAGACTCTTACAAGGGAAGGGTGATGGAAAGGACCTTTAGTGTAAAATTTTCAGATCCAAATACCTGCAAGAAGTTCCATGAATCTTTCCCAAACTACCTATGTTTACTGATTAGATGTCAAAAGTTGACTTCACATGTGTTGGTCTTATGCTTTTACCATTTGTTAACTTGTCACCTACTGTTGCGTCTCCAGATTCAGCAAGGAGAACAAGGGTAACATTGATCCTTATCTATATGTGCCCTTTGGAAATGAACCCAGAAACTGCATTGCCATGAGGTTTCGTCTCATGAATATGAAACTTGTTCTCACTAAAATTCTGCAGAACTTCTCCTTTCAGCCTTGTAAGGAAACTCAGGTGAGGGAGAAAGTTATCTCTACAAATAATGTTTTATGTGAGACATTTTTATAATGGAAGGCTCTGTGTATAAAAATGGTTAGGCATGTTTGAGGCATAATCTCTTTTCTTGCCACCTGAGCTATTTGTATCCAGGTATTAGCTAAGGGTCTTCTTGTTCTCTGTCTGTTCAGAATAGAAACTAGCATTATGAAGAGTCAGTGTAGGCCAATATGACTGGATTCCATGCATTTTGTTTGAAATTCTGGTCATGTACATTGGAGATTGGGTATATCATGTGCCATCCAGGGGTGCAATGGTCATGTTTAGAATGTTTGTTGCATGTTGTACTCTTCCAGAACTTATTGAAGCTCTCTTCTCACAGTCTTTTCAACCAGTGGATGTACATTAGAATTACAGAGGAGCTTTAAAACTCATACCTGTGGTCTGGTATCTTTTTCATTTGGCAAAATGCTTACCTATTATGCACAAATCTCTGGTTCTAATTCCCAGAGTTACATGAACAAGCTGTCATGGTACATGCCTATAATCCCTGCACTCAGGAATTAGAAGCTAGGGGATCTAGTATTCCTTGGCCACTTAGTGAATTTGAAGCCAGCCTTGGCTATGTGTCTTAAAAAGAAACCAGAAACTGAAGATTCCTGGTCATTTTTGACATCCTAAGACAACTCACCAAGAGTGTGGCTTTAAAAGCTCATCTCTGATTTCCCATGTCATACCAAGTTGAGAATCATTATTTGGAAAGCCAGATGGCGAGATTCATGTGGTTGCTTAGTTATTAAGAGCACTTTCTGCTCTTGGAAAGGAATTAAGTAAAGCTTCTAGTATGCACATGGTAGCTCACAACCATTTCTATGTCCAGTTCCAGGGCCTCTGTTAGCTCACTCTGCCTTCTCTTGAGACTTCCTACTTGTAGTATATGTGTAATGTGCAGGAAAATCACTCTTGTCCATAATCTATAAGTTTTTAAAAAGTTGCATGTTACAATAAATTTCAATCTTTTGGAATATCTTGATGATTCCAGCTCATTTCTCAGGAACTGTGGTCTAGAAAATAGGTAGTTGTAATATTTCCATAAAGTATGTGTCTTTATTCCCCTTCTTATTCTACTCTCATACTTCAAGTTACTGTCCATTTTCTAAATGAATATTCCTCTTAGGTTTTTGTTCTTATTTACTCCATGTTCTTACTTTTATCTCCTGCAGGTTATTTTCACTCTCTATGCACCATTAAAACTTTCAGTTTTTAAAAAATGTTTGTTCTTTATGTATCGAACCATATCCCCTCTCTTTTGTATATCACCTCATATTATTCCTTTCAGAAACTTCAAATGGTTCTGAGGAGAGTTTTCCCATTGAAAACCTTTCATAAATGTTTGAAAATCTGGCATACAGTTATAGTTTTCTGTCATAAAACCCTTATTAAAAATTACCAGTACCATTTATGTAAATATTTATATGTACATCTTTTTTTATACCTCCATAAAAATCATGTGTGCAATATTTAAAATTATAAAAGAGCAATATAAGACATTTAGAAAAAGCATTAGTGTTTCATTTTTGGTATAACTTAGTCTTGTTTCATGTAACAGATGTATAGGCCTTGTGTATTTAGAGTGCAGCTTCTTTATATTAATGAGGTTTTCTGGACAGAGAGACAGATGTGTTTGTTCTTTGATCTGTTCCTTAAGGCGGTTGTATAGCTTTATCCACACACACCTTCACTTCATTTAGTACTTCATCACTAAAGCATTTAAAGTATGGACAAGTATTTAGACATAAAACAAGTTCTAGTTTTGAGACCCAATGTCACACCTGGAATGGGGCAGATGCTCTTTAAGCTCCCATCATTTTAAATTTAATACTTTTTTGTCTCCATGACAACTTTTTCCCCCTTCCTTTTCCTGTGAGTAGGTTTCCCCATTCACCACTGAAGAGCATGAGGCTAAATCATTCCTGAAAAATCTTGTAGAATTAGAGTTTCCCATTCATCCCATCCTTGGAAGCCAAGAATAGGTGCTAGAATAACTAGCAAAGTATTTGTCCTCCAGAAGACTTGCCCTGAATATGCTGAAGTGTAATGGTGAGATATGATCTGGGGGTTGGGGACTGTTAATAAATTTGGAATACATCTTCTCATGGTTATCTTGCAAATTTCAAAAACGAAAATAAGTTTCCATGACTTAAAAAATTAATTTGACATAAAAACTAAGAATAAGGTTTCAAATGTGAAATTTATCTGTTTTATTCTAAAGCAGCACAAAACATAAGTAGTAGAAACCAGCATGAATTTGTCTCAGGTCCTGAATACAGTAGATTCTCAACCAGCATTTTACATAATGCATATTGACGAGCAAGCTCTCAACATCTAATTGACACAACCCCTAGTATAAGGGAGAATTGATACCAGATTACATGGTTTTAAATTCATCTTTTTGGTTCTGCAAAGCATTATTATCCCAAACAATTTTTTTTTTTTTTTTACTTTTCTCCTTGGGTTTTTATTGGTTCACTCATTGCTTCTCAATATTTTTCTTCCCCTGTTGCAGATACCTCTAAAATTAATCAGATGTCTTCTTCAACCAGCACAAACCATTGTTCTAAAGGATGTGCCACAGGATGCAGTCATAACTGGAGCATGAATTTCCCTCAAGAAATTCTATTGGGTTCTTCAGAAAGGTGGTGTCTAAGAACATTGGACCCTTTAATTCAGCACATGAGTGAATTCCAGATAAAAATGGGGCTTCCATGGAGGGAGTAACAGCACCAATGGGCCTGACACCCGCCCCGGTCATCCTGAAATTTGGACCACCAACCAAAGAATACACATCTATGGACCCATGTTTCAGACCACATATGAGGCAAAGGATGACCTCGATGGCCATCAGGAAGAGAGGAGAGGCCCTTGGGCCTGAGGGTGTTAGAGGTCCCAGTAAAGGGGAATGTCAAGTTGGGAATAGGGGGATGGGTGGGCGGGTTGGTGGGAAGTGGAATTCCCTCATAGAGGTAGGGATGGGGAGGGGATGGGGGCTTCCAAAGAGGAGACCCAGAAAAGGGGAATCATTGGAAATATAAATAAAGTAGCAAAAATAAAAAAATAAATAAAAAAATAAAAAATGGGGCTTACTTGACTGGTCTTGAAGCATGGTTATAGATTCAGTACATCCATTGATTTATCTCAGTGTCTACACAAAGTACCATCTAATATATAGGAGATGACAAGTGAGTGACAGAACAGGAAAGTCAACTTCACTGGTCCTCATGGGACCATCTTCATCCACATCTAATTGTCTCTGTTAATTTCTTTTGAGCTCTTTTGATAGTAAGCATTTCTCTGCAATTTGATCAATAATTTGTTGAGGAAAAGGTAACTATTGTGATAACTCTAATTGCAGAATTTGTATCAGATGTTTTAGTTACAATATATTATGATAAATGCTACATAAAATATAAATAAATATCTCTTTTAAAATATTTATTTTAAGAGTTTTTGTATTCTTTGAGAGCTACTTTGAATGAATTTTGATCTTCTTATTTCCTTTCCTCTGACTCTTCCCAGATTATATCCCATCTTTTTTCCCACCAACTTTATATTCTTTCACACTATTTCAAAACAAAGCAAAACTGTTGAGTTCTGTTTGTGTTAGATAGCTCTTCCTGGGTGTGAGGCCTGCCCTGGAGTGTACTAGACATAGCAAGTGTCACCCCATTGAAGAAACCTGACATTTCCTTTGTCAGGAGCTCTCAGTTTACAATGTCTCCTTTGCTAGAGGGAGGTGTTTGAACTTCTCACCACTAGGATTTTTGTCTTGTTTGAACTTGTGAAGACTTTTGTTAATTCTGTCACAGTCTCTGTGAGTCCATATGTATAACTGCATGTCGTGTCTGGGAATGCTATTTTCTTCAAGTCATCTATTAAATCCTGGTCCTACAATCTTTTTTCTTTCCATTTTACATAGATCTTTGATCTTTGAGAGGAGACGTATGCTATAGACAGCCTACCTAGTTAGAGTTGAGCATGTCAACATCTCTTCATCTTCACAAGTTGTAGCTTTTCTCGATAACTATTGAATATTGCATAAAGAAATTTCTCTATTGTAGGTTGAGTGATCCACTATTCTATACCTATGGCAGTATTTTACTAGGAATCCTTTTTATTGCTACATTCATTTAATAGCTTAATATTAGTAGATTTTCTCTTAGAACTCATAACATACCTAGTCATTTTATTTTATTTTATTTTATTTTATTTTATTTTATTTTATTTTATTTTATTTTATTTTGGTGGTCCTTTTTTCTCTATCTTTTTTAAAAAATTTATTTTAATTTTTTTAATTGCTTATTTTCTTTGTTTATATTTCAAATGTTATCTCCATATCGCTTTTCCCCTTCTTGGAAACCCCCTACTCCATCCCCCTTCCCCCTGCTTCTATAAAGGTGTTCCTACACCCACCCTCCCACTTCCGACTCCCCGCCCTCTATTCCCTTACACTGAGGCATCTATCGATCTTTCATAGGACCAAGGACCTCTCCTCCCATTGCTGACTGACAAGGCCATCCTCTACTACATATGCAGCTGGAGCCATGTGTACTCCTTGGTTGGTGGCTTAGTCCCTGGGAGCTCTGAGTTGTCTGGTTGGTTTATATTGTTATTCTTCCTATGAGGTTGCAAACCCCTTCAGCTCCTTCAGTCCTTTCTCTAACTTCTCCCTTAGGGGCCCCACACTCAGATCAACAGTTGGCTGAAATCATCTGCCTCTGTATTTGTAAGGATATGGCATGGCCTCTCAGGAGACAGCTATATCAGGCTCCTTTCAGCAAGCTTTTCTTGTCATCCACTGTAGTTTTGGAGTTTGGTGACTGTATATGGGATGAATTGTCGGGTGGGGCAGTCTCTGGATGGCCTTTTCTTCAGGCTCTTCTCTTCACTTTGTCTCCACATTTGCTCCCATAAGTATTTTGTTCCTCTTTCTAAGGAGCACCAAAGCATGCACACTTTGGTCTTACTTCTTTTGAGCTTCATGTGGTATGTGAATTGTATCATGGGTATTCGGAGATTTCAGGCTAATATCCACTTACCAGTCAGTACATACCCTGTGTGTTCTTTTGTGATTGGGTTACCTCACTCAGGATGATATTTTCTAGTTCAACCATTTGCCTAAGAATTTCATGAATTCATTGTTTTTAATAGATGAGTAGTACTCCAATGTGTAAATGTACCACATTTTCTGTATTCTTTTCTCTGTTGAAGGACATTTGGGTTCTTTCTAGCTTCTGGCTCTTATAAATACTATTGCTATGAACATAGTGGAGCATGTGTCCTTGTTATATGTTCAAGATCTTTTGGGTATATGCCCAGTATTGGTATAGCTGGGTCCTCAGGTAATAGTATTTCCATTTTCCTGAGGACCTGCCAGACAGATTTCTAGCATGGTTGTACCAGCTTTCAATCCCACCCACAATGGAAGAGTGTTCCTCTTTCTCTATATCCTTGCCAGCATCTGCTGTCACCTGGGTTTTTGATCTTAGTCATTCTGCCTGGTGTGAGGTAGAATCTCAGGGCTGTTTTGATTTGCATTTCCCTGATGACTAAGGATGTTGTACATTTCTTTACATGCTTCCCAGCAATTCAATATTCCTTCGTTAAAAATCCTCCATTTTGCTCTGTACCCCATTTTTAATAGGCTTATTTGATTCTCTGGAGTCTAACTTCTTGAGTTCTTTGTACATCTTGAATATTATCCCTCTATTGGATATAGGATTAATAAAGATCTTTTCCCAATCTGTTGGTTGACATTTTGTCCTATTGTCAGTGTCCTTAGCCCTACAAAAGCTTTTCAATCTTATGAAGTGTCTAAACACAACTAGAGTTCATATATATATATATATATATATATATATATATATATATATATATATATGTACATATTCAATACATCTTAAACAAAACAAAACACCACTGCTAAGATACAATTCACAGACCCGTTGAGCTTCAGAACTGTCTGGGTTCATGCTTTAGTATTGTCTAATTGTCATTATTTTCTAATTATCTTTTCTTTTTAAACCTTGCTCCCTCCCTGGAGAACCTATTCACTGACTAGGCTACCTTGGCCACCCTATTCATCTTGTTCCTTCCTTCATGATTAACAAAACACTTATCCTTTTGCCTTGAGCTTCAAGTGTATTCCCTCTTATCCTTCTATGTGTCATCAGGCCAGGAAATCTGCCAGCAGACCCTGGACTGACTTGATGCTGCCTGATAGGCAGGCTGTCACAGAAGCAGGCAAAATGGTTTCTGACATCTCACTGTTTTTATTTTCTATAAGCCAAAGCTGTCGCAGCTATTGGTGTAGAATGCGTGTGTGTCCCTTAAGAGCTGTGAATATTACCTCACTTCTGAAACGTGAATCCTGGTATTCATGCCCTATCTTAGGTTGAACCACCTCTGGGAGAATCTCACCTGTCTTTGACTATGATCCTCTACAATGGGGGATGTAGCCCATTAGGATACAGTTTTGAGCCAAATATGATGGAGATATGCGTGGATATTTAGAAAGGAACGGCAGGCACACTTAACCACAAGGGATAACAGGCATAATCCTATAACCATTACAGTACCCAAGGCAAGTATACTGAGAAGGTCAAATGAGCAAAAGAAGACCAGGAAGGCATGGTCTTTCTTAATTGCTCTAACTATTCAGAGGCTACCTTTGCAGCATTGAATTGTAGGGGTTTAATATCTATTAGAGTCGCACTTTCTTGATGCAATTGAATTAGGTCCATGGAAATGTTAGCATCATGCCAAATACCTTTAAGATGCACACATACCAGGTCTCAACCTAGCTGATTTTCATTATATATTTAGGAGTAATACAATCCATTGATATTCTACATGACATTCCAAATGTGATCTGACCTTCATCTCCCAAACACTTTTCTACTTCATATGACACATTTATCTTTTGTTTTTACTTATTATCTATATTTTTCTTTCATTTCTAAGGCAAAGGTGTCATTCTTAGACAATTCATTAACATAATGAAGATTTTGAATAGATTGAGACATTACTACAGTAGTAGCAGCAGTAGGCATAAGAGACCACCATAGCAAGAATTCCAGCAATGATCAACCGAACCATTCTTTTAGGTCTAGTCAATGCTTCTTGAATTTCATCCAACACTTGCAAACCTCTATCTACATACCAAGGTTCCAAAACTTTGAGTGGAAGCATTGCTATAAAGGTTGATGAAGTTCCATAACTGAAATTTCTTGATCTTACCCATATGGCACTGTTGTTTACCGATGCCACACAGAATGTTAGCTCAAAGCAGGTCAAAATAGGCTTTGGATGGAATTTATGAACTCTCTAAGGGTACCAAAGTCCAGGGGACGCAGAGGTGATCCATGTTCTGGCTGGATCCCTGGTGCCACCCATCTTCCCAGCATATAAGTCGGCTGCAGGCTGTCCTCAGTGCAGCAGAGTGGGCAGAAGACAAGCTCTGTAGAGGGTCACACCCACAGCCGGTGGGAGAACACAGAAGAGTAAATTGCTGTCAGAGAAGCAGGGATGGAGCTGTTTTCAGCTCTCTCACTGGACAGCTGGGTGTTCCTGGCAATCAGCATGGTGCTCCTGTACCGGTGAGTGATCTCCAAAGGTCCTCCCTAAAACCAGGTCCTTGGGTTTGAGGTGATACTCAGACCTCTATTCTGTTATTATTTGGAAAATAAAAATGATATCAAAAGCAGGAGCTGGAGAGATCATGGCTTAGTGGTAAGGTCATTGGTTTGAAACTCCACATTCATATGTAGCTCACAATCATCTGTAACTAACAGCTCCAGGGGATCTGACGCCTTCTAGAGGCATTGGAATTAAATTGAAAAAATGATAGTAGACCTTGAATTTAACTCTTGTAAGCACAGTTTAAAATTTCATGTTTTTAATTTATTAAGGTTAGTGGCAACATGCCCGACATTGTATGTTTGTGCATGTAGCTGTAGGTCAAAGGACAATATGGGGAGTCAATTCTCTCTTATCCTGAAGTCCCTGAAGTCCCTGAAGACCAACTTAGATTTTCAATATTAGCAGCCAGTATCTTTACATGTGGAGTCATATCAAAGGCCCAAAATGAAATGACGACTGAGTTCATTTTACATTTTAACATTTTGGCAGTTTAGGGGATCAAGCCAGAGAATTTATATATTAGGCAAACCCTTTACTTCTGAACTAACTCTTAAAGAGTTGTACTAACTCTTAAAGTTTGTACTATTGTTGTACATATCTGCTGGGCACCCCAACACCCTCTCTTCTTCCACTCATTCTTGCTGAGGTTTACAGATGAGATTTAGCATAGGTATGACTCAAATGAGTTTCAGTTACCCCTAGATCCTCCAGAACTCAGCACTGGGCTGACATGCACATTGGCCCCCTCACCAAAGATCTCTGGGAATTGGAGTGGCAACCAAGTTGTTGGTTTGTGTCAGTTTTTGATGATGGTCATGCTTGTCTCCTCTCTTCTGTGTGTGTGGCCATAAGTTTTTCTGTTTCCTTTTATAGATATGGGACCTGTACACATGGAACTTTTAAGAAACAGGGAATTCCTGGGCCCAAACCTCTGCCATTTTTAGGCACTGTGCTGAATTACTACAAGGTCAGTGTTGACTGAGATTTTCATATGGCTTCTGCTTATGTCCAATAATAGCTTTGTTCTATTAACTACTTGTTATGAGGAAACCCTGAGATGTCAGGCCCTCATATTATGTATTCTCATGGTTCCAGAGGATGTCTAAGTTTCCTCTGGGATTTTGTTTGCCATATTAAAACTCCATAAGGCACAGGGCTCCATAGGCAATTAGCGCCGGGAGAAAGCTACCCTCCCAGGAGCTTGGCAAAGCCGGGAGTGGGGCCAAGACAAGCTACACAGCTCACCAGGAACCTCCCCGAATCTGCCAGATGCAGGGACTGAGGTACACGGGCATAGAAACCCCCTGGATCCCATCAGTGGAAGCAGGACACCTCTGCCTGGGCCACCAGGTTTCCATAGCCAAGCCTCACTGGGTGAAAGTTACTCTCCCAGGACCGTGGAAAAGCTTGGAGTGGGGACAAACAAGCCCCAGTGCTCACCGATTCTGTCCGGAAACCTAGGGCACAGAAACTGAGGGACAGGAACTTCCAGTCTCCATCAGTGGCTGGGGACCTCAGCTTGGGCCACAGGACTCCATAGCCAATTAATGCCGGGAGAAAGCTACCCTCCTAGGAGCTTGGAAAAAACACCTCTCAGAGAGAGCTGGTCTTCAAGGAGTATTGATACAGAGGCCTGCAGGTGGGAAAAGCCATAGCTAGACAGAATAAGATCAGAAAACATCAGAGTTAACAAGATGGCAAAAGGCAAGGACAAGAACCTAAGGAACAGGAACCAAGGCCACTTGGCATCATCAGAACCCAGTTCTCCAACCACAACAAGCCCTGGATTCCCCAATATGCCAGAAAAGCAAGACTCAGATTTAAAATCATTTCTCATGATGATGATAGAAGACTTTAAGAAAGAAATTAACACACTTAAAGAAACACAAGAGAGCAGAGGTAAAGAACTAGAAGCCCTTAAAGAGGAAACACAGAAATCCATTAAAGAATTACAGGAAAACACAATCAAACAGACAAAGGGAATGAACAAAACCATTCAGTAGCTATAAATACAAATAGAAAAAATAAAGAAATCACAAAAAAGAGACAACCTTGGAGTTAGAAAACCTAGGAAAGAGATCAGGAGTCATAGAAGCAAGCATAAACAGCAGAATACAAGAGATGGAAGAGACAATCTCAGGAGCAGCAGATACCATTGGCAACATCGACACAACAGTAAAAGAACATACAAAATGCAAAGCTCCTAACCCAAAACCTCCATGAAATCCAGGATACAATGAGAAGACAGAACCTAAGGATAATAGGTATAGAAGAGAGTGAAGATTCCAAAATTAAAGGAGCAGTAAATATCTTCAACAAAATCATAGAAGAAAACTTCCCTAACTTAAAGAAAGAGATGAACATAAATATACAAGAAGCTTATAGAACCCCAAATAGATTGGACCAGAAAAGAAATTCGTACCATCACATTATAGTGAAAACACCAAATACACAAAACAAGGAAAGAATATTAAAAGCAGTAGGGAAAAAGGTCAAGTAGCATATAAAGGCAGACCTATCAGAATTATACCTGACTTCTCACCAGAGACTATGAAAGCTAGAAGATCCTGGGCAGAACTCATACAGACCATAAGAGAACACAAGTACCAGACCAGGCTGCTATCCCTAGCAAAACTCTCAATTACCATAGATGATGAAACTAAAATATTCTATGACAAAACCAAATTTATACAATATGTTTCTACAAACCCTGCCCTACATAGGATAATGAATGGTAAATGTCATCCTAATGAGGGAAATCGGTCACAAAACAAACCTCAACAGATACAAGAAGATTGAAATAATCCCATGCCTCCTATCACTTCACTATGGTTTAAGGCTGGTCTTCAATGGCAACAATAACAACAGAAAGCCCACATACACTTGGAAGCTGAACAATGCTCTACTCAGTGACAACTTGGCCAAGGAAGGAATAAAGAAAGAAATTAAAGACTTTGTTGAATTTAATGAAAATGAAAGTGCAACATACCCAAACTTATGGGACACATTGAAAGCAGTGTTAAGAGGAAAACTCATAGCTTTGAGTGCCTCCAAAAAGAAACTGAAAAAAGCATACACTAGCAGCCTAACAACACACCTGAAAGTTCTAGAACAACAAGAATATAATAAACCCAAGAGTAGAAGGCAGGAAATAATCAAACTCAGGGCTGAAATCAACCAAGTGGAAACAAAAAGAACTATACAAAGAATCAACAAAACCAGGAGTTGGTTCTTTGAAAAAATCAACCAGATGGATAAACTCAAAGCCAGACTAACCAGAGGTCCCAGAGACAAAATACAAATTAACAAAATTAGAAAAGAAAATGGAGACATAACAACAGATTCTGAGTAAATTCAAAAAATCATCAGATCCTACTACAAAAGCCTATACTCAACATAACTGCAAAATTTGGATGAAATAGACAATTTTCTAGACAGATATCAAATACCAAAGCTAAGTTAGGATCAGATAAATCATCTAAACAGTCCCATAAGGCCTAAAGAAGGAGGCAGTCATTAAAAGTCTCCCAACCAAAAAAGTCCAGGTCCAGATGGGTTCACTGCAGAATTCTATCAGACCTTCAAAGAAGACCTAATACCAATAGTCTTTGATCTGTTCCACAAAGTAGAAACAGAAGGAACACTACACAATTCCTTCTATGATGCCAAAATCACACTAATACCAAAACCTCAAAAAGACCCAACAAAGAAAGAAAATTTCAGACCAAATTCCCTTATGAATATCGATGCAAAAATAATCAATAAAATTCTTGCAAACCGAATCCAAGAACACATCAAAACAATCATTCATCATGATCAAGTAGACTTCATCCCAGGGATGCGGGGATGGTTCAATACCTGGGAATCCATCAATGTAATTCACTACGTAAAAAAACTCAAAGAAAAAAACCACATGGTCATTTCCTTAGATGCTGAAAAAGCATTTGACAAAACTCAGCATCCCTTCATGTTAAAAGTCTTGGAAAGATCAGGAATTCAAGGCCCATACCTAAACACAGTAAAAGCAATATACAGCAAACCAGTAGCCAACATCAAACAAAATGGAGAGAAACTTGAAGCAATTCCACTAAGATCAGGGACTAAACAAGGCTGCCCTCTCTCTCCCTATCTATTCAGTATGGCAATTGAAGTTCTAACAAGAGCAATTAGACAACAAAAGGAGGTCAAATGGATATAAAATGTAAGGAGGAAATCAAATTATCACTCTTTGCAGATTATATGATCATATACCTAAGTGACCTGAAAAACTCCACCAGAGAACTCCTACAACTGATAAACAACTTCCGCAAAGAGGCTGGATATAAAATTAATTCAAACAAATCAATAGCCTTCCTATACTCAAAGGATAAACAGGCTGAGAAAGAAATCAGGGAAATGATACCCTTCACAATTGTCACAAACAATATAAAGTATCTTGGTGTGACTCTAACCAAGCAAGTGAAAGATCTGTATGACAAGAACTTCAAGTCCCTGAAGAAAGAAATCGAAGAAGACCTCAGAAGGTTGAAAGATCTGCCATACTCATCGATTCGATGGATTAATATAGTAAAAATGGCCATCCTGCCAAAAGCCATCTACAAATTCAATGCAATCACCAACAAAATTCCAAATCAATTCTTCATAGACTTAGAAAGAGGAAATCTCAAATTCATTTGGAACAACAACAAAAAAAAACAGGATAGCAAAAGTTATCCTTAACAACAAAAGAACATCTGGGTTAATCAGCATGCCTGATCTCAAGCTGTACTACAGAGCAGTAATGATAAAAACTGCATGGTATTGGTCCAGTGACAGGCAGGTAGATCAATGGAATAGAATTGAGGACCCAGAAATGAACCCATACACATATGGTCACTTGATTTTCGATCAAGGAGCTAAAACCACTCAGTGGAAATAACACAGCATTTTCAACAAATGGTGCTGGTTCAACTGGCAGTCTACATGTAGAAGAATGCAAATTGATCCATTCCTATCTCCTTGTAGAAAGCTCAAGTCCAAGTGGATAAAGGACCTCCACATAAAACCAGATACACTGAATCTAATAGAAGAGATAGTGGGGAAAACTCTCGAACTGCTGGTTACGGGGGAATAGTACGTGAACAGAACACCAGTGGCTTATGCTCGAAGATCTAGAATAGACAAATGGGACCTCATGAAATTGCAAAGCTTCTGTAAGGCAAAGGACACTGTCAATAGGACAAAACGGCAACCAACAGATTGAGAAAAGATCTTAACCAATCCTATGTCTGAAAGAGGGCTAATATCCAATATATACAAAGAACTCAAGAAGTTAGACTCCAAAAAACCAAATAACCCCATCAAAAAATGGAGAACAGAGCTAAACAGAGAATTCTCAACTGAGGAAATTCGCAGGGCTGAGAAGCACCTAAAGAAATGCTCAACATCCCTAGTCATCAAGGAAATGCAAATCAAAACAAGTATTAGATTCCACCTCACACCAGTCAGAATGGCTAAGATCAAAAACTCATGTGACAGCAGATGCTGGCGAGGATGTGGAGAAAGAGGAACACTCTTCCACTGTTGGTGGGACTGCAAATGGTACAATCACTCTGGAAATCAGTTTGGTGGTCCCTCAGAAAAATGGACATAATTCTACCTGAGGACCCAGCTATACCTCTCCTGGGCATATACCCAGAAGATGCTCCTATATGTAATAAAGACACATGCTCCACTATGTTCATAGCAGCCATATTTATAATAGCCAGAAGCTGGAAACAACCCAGATGTCCCTCATCAGAGGAATGGATACAGAAATTGTGGTAAATTTACACAATGGAGTACTCTCAGCTATTAAAAACAATGATTTAATGAAATTTGCAGGCAAATGGATGGAGCTTGAAAATATCATCCTGAGCGAGGCAACTCAGTCACAAAAGCATGAATACGGTATGTACTCACTGATAAGCAGATATTAGCCCAAAAGTTCAGAATGCCCAAATTTCATTTAACAGTAACCATTGGACTGAGA
>CM052721.1:385420-407027 GCA_028551405.1 Uromys caudimaculatus | reverse complement strand
AATGCAAAAAGCTCCTAACCCAAAACATCCATGAAATCCAGGACACAATGAGAAGACAGAACCTAAGAATAATAGGTATAGAAGAGAGTGAAGATTCCCAACTTAAAGGACCAGTAAATATCTTCAACAAAATCATAGAAGAAAACTTCTCTAATTTAAAGAAAGAGATGAACATAAATATACAAGAAGCTTACAGAACCCCAAATAGATTGGACCAGAAAAGAAATTCATCCCATCACATTATAGTGAAAACACCCAATACACAAAACAAGGAAAGAATATTAAAAGCAGTAAGGGAAAAAGGTCAAATAACATATAAAGGCATACCTATCAGAATTACACCAGACTTCTCACCAGAGACTGTGAAAGCTAGAAGATCCTGGGCAGAACTCATACAGACCCTAAGAGAACCCAACTTCCAGCCGAGGCTACTATACCCAGCAAAACTCTCAATTAACATAGATGGTGAAACCAAAATATTCTATGACAAAACCAAATTTATACAGAATGTTTGCACAAACCCTCCCTACGTAGGACAATGAATGGTAAACGTCAATCCAACGAGGGAAACCACACTCGAGAAAACACAAGAAATTAATCTTTCAAGAAACTGAAAAGAAGATAGCCACATAAAACTAAAAGTACCATTGAAAATAACAGGAACCAACAATCACTATTCCTTAATATCTCTTAACATCAATGGTGTTAAATCCCCAATAAAAAGACATAGACTGACAAACTGGATCCATAAAGAGGACCCAGCATGTTGCTGCATCGAGGAAACACACCTCTGGGATAAAGACAAACACTACCAAAGAGTAAAGGACTGGAAAATAAGTTTCCAGGCAAATGGCCCCAAGAAAGAGGCTGGAGTAGCCATTCTAATATCGAATAAAGTTGACTTTCACCCAAAAGTCATCAAAAAAGATAAGAAGGACACTTCATACTCATCAAAGGAAAGCTCTACCAAGAAGAACTCTCAATTCTAAACATCTATGCTCCAAATGCAAGAGCACCCACATTCATAAAAGAAAACTTAGTAAAGCTCAAAGCACACATCGCACCTCACACAATAATAGTAGAAGACTTCAACACTCAACTATCATCAATGGAGAGATCATGGAACCACAAACTAAACAGAGACACAGTGAAACTAACAGAGGTTATGAACCAAATGGATTTAACATATATCTATAGAACATTTCATCCTAAATCAAACGAATATACCTTCTTCTCAGCACCTCATGGTACCTTCTCCAAAACTGACCATATAATCGGTCACAAAACAAAACTCCACAGATACAAGAATATTGAAATAATTCCAAGCCTCCTATCAGATCACTACGGATTAAGGTTGGTGTTCAATGGCAACAATAACAACAGAAAGCCCACATACACATGGAAGCTGAACAATGCTCTACTCAGTGACAACTTGGCCAAGGAAAGAATAAAGAAAGAAATTAAAGACTTCCTTGAATTTAATGAAAATGAAAGTACACCATACCCAAATGTATGGGACACATTGAAAGCAGTGTTAAGAGGAAAACTCATAGCTTTGAGTGCCTCCAAAAAGAAACTGGAGAGTGCATACACTACCAGCTTAACAACACTCCTGAAAGCCCTAGAAGAGAAAGAAGTTAATGTACCCAAGAGGAGTAGAAGGCAGGAAATAATCAAACTCAGGGCTGAAATCATCCAAGTAGAAACAGAAAGAACGATACAAAGAATCATTAAAACCAGGAGTTTGTTCTTTGAGAAAATCAACAAGATAGATAAACCCCTAGCCAGACTAACCAGAGGGCACAGACACAAAATACCAATGAACAAAATTAGAAATGAAAAGGGAGACATAATAACAGATTATGAGGAAATTCAAAAAAATCATCAGATCCTACTACAAAAGCCTATACTCTTCAAAACTGCAAAATTTGGATGCAATGGACAATTTTCTAGACAGATATCCAATACCAAAGCTGAGTCAGGATCAGATAAACCATCTAAATAGTCCCATAATGCCTAAAGAAAGAGGCAGTCATTAAAAGTCTCCCAACCAAAATAACCCAGGTCCAGATGGGTTCACTGCAGAATTCTATCAGACCTTCAAAGAAGACCTAATACCAATACTCTTAAATCTATTCCACAAAATAGAAACAGAAGGAACACTACTCAATTCCTTCTCTGAGGCCACAATCGCACTGACACCAAAACCTCAAAAAGACCCAACAAAGAAAGAAAACTTCAGACCAATTTCCCTTATGAATACTGATGCAAAAGTACTCAATAAAATTCTGGAGAACCGAATCCAAGAAGACATCAAAACGATCATTCATCATGACCAAGTAGGCTTCATCCCAGCAATGCAGGGATGGTTCAATACCCGGAAATCCATCAATGTAATTCACTACATAATCAAACTCAAAGAAAGAAACCACATGGTCATTTCCTTAGATGCTGAAAAAGCATTTGACAAAACTCAGCATCCCTTCATGATAAAAGTCTTGGAAAGATCAGGAATTCAAGGCCCATACCTAAATATAGTAAAAGCAAAATACAGCAAACCAGTAGCCAACATCAAACTAAATGGAGAAAAACTTGAAGCAATCCCAATAAGATCCCACTAAGGGACTAAACAAGGCTGCCCTCCCTCTCCCTACCTATTGAATATAGTAATTAAAGTTCTAGCTAGAGCAATTAGACAACAAAAGGAGGTCAAAGGGATACAAATTGGTAAGGAAGAAATCAAATTATCCCTCTTTGCAGATGATATGATCGTATACCAAAGTGACCCGAAAAACTCCACCAGAGAATTCCTGCAGCTGATAAAAAACTTCAGCAAAGTGGCCAGATATAAAATTAACTCAAACAAATCAGTAGCCTTTCTATACTCAAAGGATAAACAGGCAGAGAAAGAAATTAGGGAAATGACACCCTTCCCAATTGTCACAAACAATATAAAGTATCTTGGTGTGACTCTAACCAAGAGTGAAAGACCTATATGACAAGAACTTCAAGTCTCTGAAGAAAGAAATCGAAGAAGACCTCAGAAGGTGGAAAGATCTGCCATGCTCATGGATTTTAAGGATTAATATAGTAAAAATGACCATCCTGCCAAAAGCCATCTATTAATTCAGTGCAATCCCCATCAAAATTCCAACTCAATTCTTCATAGACTTAGAAAGAGGAATTCTCAAATTCATTTGAAACAACAAAAAACTCAGGATAGCAAAAGCTATCCTTAACAACAAAAGAACTTCTAGGGGAATCAGCATCCCTGATCTCAAGCTGTACTGCAGAGTAGTAGTGGTAAAACCTGCATGGTATTGGTACAGTGACAGGCAGGTAGATCAATGGAATAGAGTTGAGGACCCAGAAATCAACCCACACACATATGGTCAATTGATTTTCGACAAAGGAGCTAAAACCACTCAGTGGAAAAAAGACAGCATTTTCAACAAATGGTGCAGGGTCATCTGGCAGTCTACATGTAGAAGAATGCAAATTGATCCATTCCTATCTCCTTGTACAAAGCTCAAGTCCAAGTGGATCAAGGACTTCCACATAAAACCAGATTCATTTCAACACGTACAATAGAACTCTTTCCCTAGCATGTGTAAGGTCCTTAATCACATAATCAGCACCAAGAAAAATAAAATGAGCTTAAAATATGTCACTAGACCTGGAGATGTGGCACAACACTTAAGGTTAAGAGCACTGGCTGGCCTTGAAGAAGGTCCAAGTCAATTGCCAGAAGCCCCTTCCTGCATCTCACTTCCATCTCTTAACTCTAGATCCAGGGAATCCACCACCCTCTTCTGTCCTCTATAGGTACTGCACTCACGTGCACAAATACACACACACAAACCTATACACATAAAATCTTTTAAATGAAGTAGTCACTAACCGGGATCCCAGTAACTAATTGAAGAGAGACTATATATGCTATAGTTCTGAAGAACCCAAACATGAATGATACATGCTGGTTCTACTGACATAGAAAAACCTTCCTGCGATCAAAGGTTAAGCAGAGAAATCAAGTATATGAAAAGCCTCCCGAATATTGGGGGTGGGGACCTGTGATAAGCTGATGCTTCAGAAATATTCAGAAAAACAAAAATGAAAGTGCCACTCAAAAGACCTCTTACAAAGAGATTTTAATCTTGTAAATATGAATTGGTGTCCTAGAAGTTGGACCTTCCCAGTCTCTGCACCACGCAAGATACAACTCTTCCTTTATTGCTCATAAGGTCAGAGCAACATGCCCTCAGTATCAAGATTGAATGAGATGGAGATCTGGGCATTTTCCTCAAGGTGAATTTCAATAAACGGACACTAGTGATGGTGACATAGCTCTGAATGGAAGAGAATTGGAAACCAAGCATGATACTCTGAGCTCCATTCCAAGTTCTAAGTTGATTGTAATAGAAAATTGACTCCCACAAACTGTTCTCTGACCTACATATGCCTGCTGTGGCATATACACACTCTCACCCAAAAATGAATAAATTGGCAGTGAAAATAAATGGGAGCTATGGAGATGCTTCTGTGGGAAAATCACCCTGTGGAAACAAGAACTTGACTCCCCAGGATCTATGTAAATTAATACCTGGAAACAGGTAATAGACCTATCTTGCAAGAGTCAGAGACAAAGGAAATGAAGAACAAGCTGTCTAGCTAAACTAGTCAAGTGAGAGAGAGAGAGCCAGGTGAAAGTGAGAGACTCAGCCTCAAAGAACAAAGTACAGAGCAAACAAGAACCAATAGTTAACCTGCTAACACCATATATACATGTAGACATGCATATGTACCTGGACACACATGTGGATACTCACTAATGCAAATTCTACATTCATACTAGAAAATTACACACACACACACACACACACACACACACACACACACACACACACACACACATACACATACACACACACATATCTTATTGAGTTTTAATATGGCAAACAAAATCCCAGAGGACACTTGGACATTCTCTGGGATCATGAGCACACACAGTCTGAGGGCCTGACATCTCAGGGATTCCTCATAAGGAGCAGTGAATAGAACGAAGCTATTATTGCACAAAAGCAGAAGCCATATGAAAATCTCAGTCAACACTCACCTTGAAGTAATTCAGCACAGTGCATAAAAACGGAAGAGGTTTGGGCCCAGGAATTCCCTGTTTCTTAAAAAATACCGTGTGTACGGGTCCAATATCTATAAAGGGAAACAGAAAGACTTATGGTCACACACACAGAAGAGGGGAGACAAGCATGATCATCATCAAAAACTGACACAAACCAACAACTTGGCTGCCCCTCCAGTTCCCAGAGAGCTTTGGTGAGGGGGCCAATGTGCATGTCAGCCCAGTGCTGAGTTCTGGTGAATCTAGGGTTAACTGAAAATCATTTGAGTAATACATATGCTAAATCTTATCTATAATCCTCAGCAAGAATGAGTGGAAGAAGAGAGGGTGTTGGGGTGCCCAGCAGATATGTATAACAATAGTACAAACTTTAAGAGTTAGTACAACTGGGGTTACAGCTCAGAAGTAAGGGGTTCACCTAATATATATATATATTATATTTCCCCAACCTCTGGCTTGATCCCCCAAACTGCCAAAATGTTAAAATGTAAAATGAACTCAGTCATCATTTTATTTTGGGACTTTGATGTGACTCTACATGTAAAGGCACTGGCTGCTAATACTGAAATCTGAGTTGGTCCTCAGGGACTTCAGGATAAGAGAGAATCGACTCCCCATATTGTCCTTTGACCTACAGCTACATGCACACACATATACTGTCATGCATTCTGCCACTAACCTTAATAAATTTAAAAAATGAAATTTTTAGCTGTGTTTACAAGAGTTAATTCAAGTTCTACTATCATTTTTTTTCAATTTAATTCCAATGCCTCTAGAAGGCATCAGATCCCCTGGAGCTGTTAGTTACAGATGATTGTGAGCTACATGTGAATGTGGGGTTTCAAACCAATGACCTTAAGCACTAAGCCATGATCTCTCCATCGTCTCCTTCTGATATCATTTTTATTTTCCAAATAATAACAGAATAGAGGTCTGAATATCACCTCAAACCCAAGGACCTGGTTTTAGGAAGGAACTTTGGAGATCACTCACTGGTACTGGAACACTTCGCTGATTGCCAGAAACACTCAGGTTTCCAGTGAGAGAGCTGAAAACAGGTCCATCCCTGCTTCTCTGTCAGCAATTTACTCCTCTATGTTCTCCCTCCAGTTGTGCGTGTGAACCTCTACAGGACTTCTCTTCCACCCACTCTGCTGCACTGAGGACAGCCTGCAGAACTTACATGCTGGGAAGATGGGTGGCACCAGGGAACCAGCCAGTAGATGGATCACTTCTGCATGCCCTGGACTTTGGTACTCTCTTCTCCTAGACAGTTCATCAAGTCAATCCACAGCCTATTTTGACCTCCTTTGAGCTAACATTCTGTGTGACATCAGTAAACAACAGTGCCATATGTGTAAGATCAAAGGTTCTTGGTTTCTACCAGAAATTCAAGCAAATTCAACAATATTAAATACCCTCACACCAAAGCTGATTTCATTCAAAAATACAGGAAATGAAGCAAAAATTGCGTCATCTTCACACCTTACAGAATGTCTTTTTCCTTCACCAAAAAATTCTGGAGCTGCCCAAGGACCTGGAACACACATGCGATATCTGGGAACCAAACACCAGTCCTCTAGAAGAGCAGCAAACCAGCTTAACCGCTGAGGCATCTCTCCAGCACCATGATGAATGCTTGTTTATTTTTGTTTGTTTGTTTACTTGTGAAAGTAGGGGGGGATGCTAGGAGTAGTGATAAGGATCAGTAGGTGGAAAGACAGCCAGCTTAGCAGTTAAAAATTCTGACTCTGTCCCCAGCACCACATGATGGGTAGTACACTGTGCAGTACCTGCACTCATAAAGCAGATGCAGGAGGATCAGAAATTCAAAGACAAAGGTCAAAGCTACATTGAGTGTTTGAGACCAATCTGAGATATGGAAGACCAAACCTCAAAAAATTTACTCTAATATATCTATCCATCAAAATTCAACCCCTGCTATCTCTTGACTATGGTGCAAGTGAGAAAGAGACAGGCCCTGCCACTCACTGCTGCCTAATGAGAGAGGAAGGAATTGTACTGAGTGGTGAACCCACTGGTGACTGGTGATGCATAGGCTCTAATGGATGGGTCCAAGCCCACATGGTACTAGATGAAGTCTTCAGGACACAAAACAAGTTATGAATATGGGAAGAAGGTTTGCAGGGAAGAAGTGAGGCTGACAGGGTGGGTTAAGAGTGATGGGTAGTTTAACCAAAGTGTATTCTACAGAGAGAGAGAGAGAGAGAGAGAGAGAGAGAGAGAGAGAGAGAGAGGAGAGAGGGATTTAACAAAAAAGATAGCTACTGGAATGCAGCCATCTGCAGTCAAACATCAGGGGGAGCTCAAAGCATTCTGTGAAAGAGTGGGGGATAGGACTGAGCAAGATGGAAATGTCAAGAACACCACAAGAAGACCTACAAGGTCAACTAACCTGGAACACATGGGGCTCACAAAGACTGATCCACCACCAAAGAGCGTGCAGGGGCTGGACCTAAAGCCCCTACTTATATGTAGCACATGTGCAGTTTCGTCTTCATAAGGGCCCCCCAACAATTGCAGCAGTGACTGTCTCTGACTGTTGCCTGCCATGGATCCCCTTCCCCTAACTGGACTGCCTGGTTGCACCTCTCTGGGAGAGAATGCACAGTCCTACAGAGACTTGGTGTCCCAAGGTAGACATGCAAGGAGAGGCTTCAACTTCTCTGAGGAGAAGAGGAGGGTGTAATGGGGGAGGGATTTGTGGTGAAGCCTGGCAGTCAATGCTCTGAGAGCTTGGGGACAAAGTGGTGGACACTGCAGAAGAAAAAAACCAAGCACTTGTTACTGGTAAACGTTCAGTCAAGGTGTCTACGGAGTAAGACATAGGAAAGATGGAGAGAACTCTGAAAAAAGAGAAGTAAACTCAGAAATAAGTAAGGGATTGAAATGGTTGTATGCTTTTTGTACAAATGTTTTTAAAATTGTTTCATACCCATAAGGCTAAAGTAGGGTAACAGCAATTGCATAACTTTTTAGATTTTGTAGAGAAGGTTTGATAAAATGTATGTATACAGTTTTAGTCTTTTGAATTTGATTAGAGATAGGTTAGATCCTAGTCACAAGATGGAGGGAGGGAGGGAAGGAGGGAGGGAATAGGAGTGGGAGGGAGAGAGAGAGATGTCTTTTATAAAATTAAAGAGAGAAGGAATATGTTTTGTGATGAGGCATCCTTTCCCCCTGAGCGACCAGACACAGGATGGTATAGTATAGAATAGAGTTTATTCAGGGCATGGGGAGGGGAGTTGAGAGGGAAGTAGACACAGAAAAAGGCAGAGAGAGTAGAGGAGTAGAGGCCAGTCTTAAGGATGCAGAGAGAGCATGGGAGTGCAGGGAAGGGAGGGGGAAGATGCAAGAGGACAGAGTGAGAGCAAGAAGGCAAGAGAGCAAGAGAGAAGAGGGGGCAAGCAGCCCCTTTTATAGTGAGTCAGGCATAGCTGTTTGTTGTGGGGCAGAGTTTTAGACAAAATGTTAACACACACACACACACACACACACACACATGCAGAGAGAGAGGTGAGGGGAATGGAGGTGGAGAGGTAGGTTTCAGGGAGTCAGCCCTCATCGGGGATGCTTCCAAAAATGAGTAAGAAAATTAAACTAAGCCATCTGCTCTTGCAGTAGAGCTGGTAAACACAGAGCCAGAATTAGAGATGCTATTTTCATAGAAAGAGGAGGAGGAGGAGGAGGAGGAGGAGGAGGAGGAGGAGGAGGAGGAGGAGGAGGAGGAGGAGGACAAGGACTAGGAGGAGGACGAGGAGGAGGATGAGGATGAGGAGGAGAAGGACGAGGAGGAGGAGGACAAGGAGGAGGAGGACAAGGAGGAGGAGGAGGAGGAAGAAGAGGACGAGGAGGAGGACAAGGAGGAGAGGAGGAGGAGGAGAATCAGATTGTAGATATGAGAGACTGAGCAGCCAGAGGAGGAGTCTCCTAGACATCATAGAGAGGAGATATCTTTGCTGCTTGCTACCTTGGAAGAACTTGGTGATCGAACAACAAGTTAGATACAGAGAAGTTACAGCAGCTACAAAGAGCTTTTACTTCACTGTCTGTAAAATGCAGAAAGTACAGGAACAACAGGCTCAAGGGGAGATCTTAGGAACATCACAGTGGATTCCTAGGGTGAGAGCACCTGAAACCCCAGGAGTCATTGCTGGACTGGACCCCCTCCGAAGGTGGTGGTGGAGTCACGAGTTGGAGAAGTGGGTAGAAAGCCTGGGAAACAGAGTTTCTCAGAGGCTCAAATCTTCCTCACATGCGACTTTGAAGGAGGCTACCAGGAGAGGCAGGGTCCAGATGATTTGATTCAAGATACTGTGTCAAACAGCAATCAGACTTATACGGGATACTAAGGCAATATTTTGTAAGATGGATAAGTTTAATTATTTTATTCAAAAATCTAAACATTTTTAAATATATAATTTAGTTTTAAAGAAAAATCGTTTTAACATTCATATCATTCATTTTTACATTTGATATCACATATCTATAACAATAATTAATGAATGTTCAGACATACGTTATAAACTTATTCTATGGTAAATTAATATATAAAAACAAGTAGTTATTTATAAAATAAAAATTTACTAACAAGTTAGATACATAATAATATATATATTTTAAATCCACACGGATAGGAAATTGTGAAATGAGATCATGGAGCTCTAAAAAAATCAGCTACATAATTTTTTTTTTAAAAGGGGGAGTTGTATACACCTTCAGCACAAACATTTATTTTAAATTTTTTAACCTTGGATTCCAAGGGATTCTCTGCTGCTCAGCATCTATGGCATCCTATAACTTGGCAAACTTATGATGAAGTGAATGGAAGGGTCTGCTTGCTAGCATATGGCATGGTCCTGATCCAGTGTTAATATGGGAAAGAGGACATGTTTGCAATTTTCCACAGGATGCTGAAAGTGCCGGGCGACTTCCAGAGAGTTTGGTGTGCCGTGAGGAAAAAGCATTGACCAGACCAATGATGCCCATGCTCATGCTGGTGCCCATGCTGATGCCAATGCTGATGCCCATGCTGGTGCCCATACTGATGCCCATGCTGGTGCCCATGCTGGTGCCAATGTTGATGAGCCACTTCCCTATGACAACTCAAGGACAGTTATCAGATAGGAGCAACAAGGACAGTCTTCAGACAAACTCAGATGACTACCAAAATGAACTGTTTAGAGGTCTTTGGTGGTCAGACACAAGATCACCACAGACATATATTTGGGAGATGTTAAGCTGACTAATACAGGTACGAGCAGAGATGTAACACTGGGTTTGCATTGATGTAGTGGGAAATGTACTTGCCTGTGTTTCCCCACTATCTATGTTGTTGGTAGGGAAAATTAACATTACTAGGTATGGGCTTAGATTCAATCGAACTTGCTATGGCTGTAACATAATGAACTGTGTATCTAACATTTTATGAGAAATTTCAGTTATGGAACTTCATCAACCTTTATAGCAATGCTTCCACTCAAAAATTTGGAACCTTGGTATGTAGATAGAGGTTTGCAAGTGTTGGATGAAATTCAAAAAGCGTTGAGTAGACCTAAAAGAATGGTTGGATTGATCATTGATGGAATTCTTGCTATATTGGTCTCTTAGGGCTACTGCATTTACTACTACAATAATGTTGTCTCAATCTGTACAAAGTATTCATTTGTTAATGATTTGTCAGAGAATATCTCCTTAGCCTTGGAAATGAAACAAAATATAGATAGTAAGTTAAAACAAAAGATAAATGTGTTGTATGAAGTAGCGAAGTGTTTGGGAGATGAAGTTCATAGGCTAAAGGTCATATCACATTTGGAATGTCATGTAGAATATCAATGGACTGTATTACTCCTAAATGTATAATGAAAACCAGCTAGGATGGGCCTGGGTATGTGTGCATCTTAAAGGTATTTGGCATGATGCTAACATTTCCATGGATTTAATACAAATGCATAAAGAAAATGTGAATCTAAAAGATATTGAACCCCTACAATTCAATGCTGCAAAGGTAGCCTCTGAATGATTAGAGTCGGAATTGGGTGGGTGGGTGTAAGAACACCCTTATAGAAGCAGGGGGAAGGGGAATGGGGTATGGGTTTTCCAGGAAAGGGAAAATCGATATGGGCATAACATTTGAAATATAAACAAAGAAAATATCCAATTAAAAAATAAAATAAATTTTAAATAAAGAGGATAAAAAGGACCAACAAAATGAAAAAAAAGCAAGATATGTCATGAGTTCTAAGAGAAAATCTACTATTATTAAGCTATTAAATGAATGTAGCAATAAAAAAGATTCCTGATAAAATACTGCCATAGACATAGAATAGTGCATCACTCAACCCTCAATAGAGAAATATCTTTATGCAATAGTCAATAGTAAGTGAGAAAACCTAAAACTTGTGAAGATGAAGAGACATTGACATGCTCAACTCTAATTAGGTAGGCTGTCTATAGTTTAAGTCGCCCCTCAAAGACCAAAGATCTATGTAAAATGAAAAGAAAAAAGATTGTAATACCCAGAGGAAATAAATGACTTGAAGGAAATAGCATCCCAGACACAACGTGGAGATGTACCTATGAACTCACAGAGACGGTGACAGAATTCACACAGTCCTCACAAGCTCAAACAAGACTAAAATTCTAGTGGTAAGAAATTCAAACACCTCCCTCTAGCAAAGAGACATTGTAAGCTGAGATCTCCTGACAAAGGAAAGGTCAGGTTTCTTCAATAGGGTGACACTGGGTATATGAACTACACTCCAGGGCAGGCCTCACACCCAGGAAGAACTATCTAACACAAACAGAACTCAATAGTTTTTGTTTTGTTTTGAAATAGTGTGAGAGAATATGAAGTGGTTGGGGAAAGAGATGGTATAGAATCTGGGAAGAGTCAGAAGAAAGGAATTAATATGATCAAACTACATTCAAAGAATCTCTCAAAGAATATAAAAACTTTTAAAATAAATATTGTTAAAGAGATATTTATTTATATTTTGTGTAGCATTTATCATACAATATTGTAACGAAAACATCTGATACCAATTCTACAATTAGATTTATCACAATAGTTACCTTTTCCTCAACAAATTATTGATCAAATTGTAGAGAAATGCTTACTATCAAAAGAGCTCAAAAGAAAATAACAGAGACAACGAGATGTGGATGAATATGGTCCCATGAGGACCAGTGAAGGTGACTTTCCTGTTCTGTCACTGACTTGTCATCTCCTTTATATTAGATGGTACTTTGTGTAGACACTGAGAAAAATCAATGGAGGTACTGAATCTATAACCATGCTTCAAGACCCGTCAAGTAAGCCCCATTTTGTTCTGGAATTCATTCATGTGGTAAATTAAAGGGCCCAATGTTCTTGGCCAACACCTTTCTGAAGAACCCAATAGAATTACTTGAGGGAAATTCATGCTCCACTTATGACTGCATCCCATGGCACAACCTTTAGAACAATGAGTTTTGCTGGTTGAAGAAGTGCTTGTCTGCTTATTTTCAGAGGTATCTGCAATAGGGGAAGAAAAATATTGAGAAGCAATGAGTGAACGAATAAAAACACAAGAAGTAAAGTAAAAAAAAAAAGAAAAAGTGTTTGGGATAATAATGCTTTGCAGACCCAAAATGATGCATTTAAAGTCATGTAATGTGACATCAATTCTCCCTTATTCTAAAAGCTGTGTCAATTAGATGTTGAGAGCTTGCATCTCAATGTGCATTACGCAAAATAGTGGTTGAGAATCTACTTTATTCAGGGCCAGAGACAAATTCATGCTGGTTTATACTACTTATGTTTTGTGTTGATTTAGAATAAAACAGATAAGTTTCACATTTTTAATGTTATTCTTAGTTTTTTGTCAAATTAATTTTTTTAAGTCACGGAAAGTTATTTTTGGTTTTGAAATTTGCTAGATAACTGTGAGAGTACACATTTCAACTTTATTAACAGTCCCAAACTCCCAGATCATATATCACCACTACAATTCAGCATATTCAGGGCAAGTCTTCTGGAGGACAGATACTTTGATAGCTATCCTACTACCTATTCTTGGTTTCCAAGGATGGGATGAATGGGAAACTCTAATTCTACAAGATTTTTCAATAATGATTTAGCCTCATGCTCTTCAGTGGTGAATGGAGGAAAAGGAAGGGGAACAAAGTCATCATGGAGACAGAAAAGTGTCAAATTCAAAATGACTGACGCTTGAAAGAGCATCTGACCCATGCCAGGTGTACCATTCGGTCTCAAAACTAGAACCGTGTTTTATATGTCTAAATCCTTGCACATAATTTTAATGCTTTAGTGATAAAGGACTAAATTAAGTGAAGGCATATGTGGATAACACTATACAACTGCCTTAAGGAACATATCAAAGAATAAACACATCTGTCTCTCTGTCCAGAAAAACTCATTAATATGAAGAAGCTGTACTCTAAATACACAAGTCTTGTACATTTTTTTCTTTTTTTTTTAATTTTTAATTTTGATATTTTATTTACATTTCAAAATGTTTACCCCTTTCCAGGTCTCCACTTTGGAAACCCCTATCTTCTTTCCCCTCCCCTTTCCACTATGAATGTATTTTACCACACACCCACCTGCCCACCCAATCCCGTCTTCTCACCTTGGGATTCCCCTATACTTGGGCCTCTAACACCGTCAGTTCCAATGGCCTCTCCTCTCACTAATGGCCAACAAGACCCTTGTCTGCCACATATGTGGCCAGCACCATGGGTCCCTCTATGTGTATTCTTTGGTTGGTGATCAAGTCTCCAGGAGCACAGGGGTGTCAGGCCAGCTGACACTGTTGCTCCCTCCATGGGGCTGGAAACTGCCTCAGCTCCTTCAGTTCCTTTTCCAACTCCTCCATCTGGGACCTCACACTCAGTCCAATGGTTACTGTGAAGTGAAACTTGGATATTCTGAACTTTTGGGCAAATATCTACTTATCAGTGAGTATATACCATGTTCATTCTTTTGGGGCTGAGTTACCTCACTCAGGATGATAATTTCAAGTTCCATCCATCTGCCTGAGAATTTCATGAAGTCATTGTTTTTAATAGCTGAGTAGTATTCCATTGTGTAAATGTACCACATTTTCTGTATCCATTCTCTGCTGAGGGACATCTGGGTTGTTTCCAGCTTCTGGGTATTATAAATATGGCTGCTATGAACATAGTGGAGCATGTGTCTTTATTACATGTTGGAGAATCTTCTGAGTATATACCCAGGGCTTGTATAGCTGGGACCTCAAGTAGTATTTTGTTCATTTTCTGAGTGTCCACCAAACTGATTTCCAGAGTGATTTTACCAGTTTGCATTCCCACTATCAATGGAGGAGTGTTCATCTTTCTCCACATCCTCGCCAGCATCTGCTTTCACCTGAGTTTTTTATCTTAGCCATTCTGATTAGTGTGAGGTGGACTCTCAGAGTTGTTTTGATTTGCACTTCCCTGATGACTAAGGATGTTGAACATTTCTTTAGGTGTTTCTCAGCCCTGCGAATTTCCTCAGTTGAGAATTCTCTGTTTAGCTCTGTTCCCCATATTTTGATAGGGTTCTTTGGTTCTCTGGAGTCTAACTTCTTGAGTTCTTTGTATATATTGGATATTAGCCCTCTATTGGACTTAGGATTGGTTAAGATTTTTTCCCAATCTGTTGGTTATCGTTTTGTCCTATTGATAGTGTTCTTTGCCTTACAGAAGCTTTGCAATTTCTTGAGATCCCATTTGTCAATTCTTGATCTTAGAGCATAAGCCATTGGTGTTCTGTTTAGGAACGTTTCCCCTGTGCACATGTGTTCAAGAATTTCCCCCACTTTCTCTTCTATTAGATTCAGTGTATCTGGTTTTCTGTGGAGGTCCTTGATCCACTTGAACTTGAGCTTTGTACGGGGAGATAGGAATGGATCAATTCTCATTCTTCTACATGTTGACTGCCAGTTGAACCAGCACTATTTGTTGAAAACGCTGCCCTTTTTCCTCTGGGTAGTTTTAGCTCCTTTGTTGAAAATCACGTGACTGTAGTTATATGTGTTCATTTCTGGAGCTTCAATTATATTCAGTTCATCTACCTGCCTGTCACTCTACCAATACCCTGCAGTTTTATCACGACTGTTCTGGAGTACAGCTTGAGGTCAGGGATGCTGATTCCCCCAGAAGTTCTTTTGTTGTCGAGAATAATTTTTGCTATCCTGGGTATTTTGTTATTCCAGATGAATTTGAGAATTGCTCTTTCTAAGTCTATGAAGAATTGAGTTGGAATTTTGATGGGCATTGCATTGAATCTGTAGATTGCTTTTGGCAGGATGGCCACTTTTACTATATTAATCCTGCCTATCCATGAGCATGGGAGATCTTTGTATCTTCTGAGGTCCTTGTTGATATCTTTCTTCAGAAACTTGAAGTTCTTGTCATACAGATCTTTAACTTGTTTGGTTAGAGTCACAACAAAATACTTTATATTGTTTGTGACAATTGTGAAGGATGTCATTTCCCTAATTTCTTTCTCAGCCTGTTTGTCCTTCAAGTATAGGAAGGCTACTGATTTGTTTTAGTTAATTTGATATCCAGCAACTTGCTGAAGTAGTTTATCAGCGGCAGCAGTTCTCTGGTGGAGTTTTTCAGGTTACTTAAGTGTACGATCATATCGTCTGCAAATAGTGATATTTTGATTTATTCCTTTCCAATTTGTATCCCTTTGACCTCCTTTTGTTGTGTAATTACTCTAGCTAGAACTCCAATTACTATATTGAATAGATAGGGAGAGTGAGGGCAGCCTTTTCTAGTCCTTGATTTTAATGGGATTGCTTCGATTTTCTCTCCATTTAGTTTAATGTTGGCTACTGGTTTACCGTATTTTGCTTTCACTATGTTTAGGTATGGGTCTCGAATTCCTGATCTTTCCCAGACTTTTATCCTGAAGGGATGTTGAGTTTTGTCAAATGCTTTTTCTGCATCTAATCAAATGACCATGTGGTTTTTTTCTTTCAGTTTGTTTATGTAGTGGATTACATTGATGTATTTACGGGTAGTGAACCATCCCTGCACCCCTGGGATGAAGCCTACTTGATCATGATGAGTGATCGTTTTGATGTATTCTTGGATTTGGTTTGTGAGAATTTTATTTAGTAATTTTGCAATGATATTCATAAGGGTAATTGTTCTGAAGTTTTCTTTCTTTGTTGGGCCTTTATGAGGTTTTGGTGTCATTGTAACTGTGGCCTCATAGAAGAAATGAGTAGTGTTCCTTCTGTTTCTATTTTTTGGAATAGATTGAAGAGTATTGTTATTAGGTCTTCTTTGAAGATCTGATAGAATTCTACAGTGAACCCATCTGGTCCTGGGGTTTTTTGGTTGGGAGACTTTAATGACTGTTTCTATTTCTTTAGGCATTGTGGGACTCTTTAAATGGTTTATCTGATCCTACTTAACTTTGGTGTTTGGTATCTGTCTAGAAAAGTGTCCATTTCATCCAGATTTTGCAGTTTTGTTGAGTGAAGACTTTTGTAGTCGGATCTGATGATTTTTTGAATATCCACAGAATCTGTTGTTATATATCCCTTTTCATTTCTAATTTTGTTCATTTGAATAGTGTCTCTGTGCCTTCTGGTTAGTCTGGCTAAGGGTTTATCTGTCTGGTTGATTTTCTCAAAGAACCAGCTCCTGTTTTTTTTTGATTCCTTGTATAGTTCTTTTAGTTTCTACTTGGTTGATTTCAGCCCTGAGTTTGATTATTTCCTGCCTTCTACTCTTGGGTTTATTGGCTTCTTTTTGTTCTAGACCTTTCAGGTGTGCTTTTAGGCTGCTAGAGTATGCTCTCTCCAGTTTCTTTTTGGAGGCACTCAAAGCTATGTGTTTTCCTCTTAACCCTGCTTTCATTGTGTCCCGTAAGTTGGGTATGTTGTACTTTCATTTTCACTAAATTCTAGGAAGTCTTTAAATTCTTTCTTTATTTCTTCCTTGACCAAGTTGTCAATGAGTAGAGCATTGTTCAGCTTCCAAGTGTATGTGGGCTTTCTGTTGTTATTGTTGCCATTGAAGACCAGTCTTAAACCATAGTGATCTGATAGGAGGCATGGGATTATTTCAATCTTCTTGTATCAGTGGAGGTTTGTTTTGTGACCGATTATATGGTCAGTTTTGGAGAAGGTACCATGAGTTTCTGAGAAGAAACTATATTGTTTAGATTTAAGATGAAATATTCTATAGATATCTGTTAAATCCATTTGGTTCATAACATCTGTTAGTTTTACTGTGTCTCTGTTTAGTTTGTGTTTCCAAGATCTGTCCATTGCTCCAAGTGGGGTTTTGAAGTGTCCTACTATTATTGTGTGAGGTGCAATGTGTGCTTTAAGCTTTAGTAAAGTTTCTTTTATGAATGTGGGTGCCCTTGCATTTGGAACATAGATGTTCAGATTTGAGAGTTATTCTTGGCAGATTTTTCCTTTGATGAGTCTGAAGTGTGCTTCCTTATCTTTTTTGATGTCTTTTCGGTCAAATTCGATTTTATCCGATATTTGAATGGCTACTCCAGCCTGTTTCTTGGGACCATTTGCCTGGAAAATTATATTCCAGCCCTTTACTCTGAGGTAGTGTTTGTCTTTATCATGGAGGTGCATTTCCTGGATGCAGCAAAATCTGGGTCCTCTTTACGGATCCTGTCTGTCAGTCTATGTCTTTTTATTGGGGAATTGAGTCCATTGATGTTAAGAGATATTAAGGAATAGGGAATGTTGGTTCCTGTTATTTTCGAAGTTATTTTTATGTTTGTGTGACTATCTTCTTTTGAGTTTGTAGAAAGATTATTTTCTTGCTTTTTCTAGGGTGTAGTTTGCCTCTATGAGTTGACGTTTTCCATCTAATATCTTTTGTAGGTCTGGGTTTGTGGAATCATATTGTGTAAAATTCGTTTTGTCATAGAATAATTTGCTTTCACCATCTATGGTAATTGAGAGTTTTGCTGGGTATAGCAACCTGGATTGGCAGTTGTGTTCTCTTAGGGTCCGTATGAGTTCTGCCCAGAATCTTCTAGTTTTCATAGTCTCTGGTGAGAAGTCTGGTGTTATTCTGATAGACCTGCCTTTATATGTTATTTGACCTTTTCCCCTTGCTGCTTTTAATATTCTTTCCTTGTTTAGGGTATTTGGTGTTTTCACTATAATGTGACAGAAGGAATTTCTTTTCTTTTGGAGTGCTGTAGGCTTCTTGTATATTTATGTTCATCTATTTCTTTAGGTTAGCAACATTTTCTTCTATAATTTTGGTGAAGATATTTACTGGTCCTTTAAGTTGGGAATCTTCACTCTCTTCTATACCTATTATACTTAGGTACTGTCTTCTTGTTGTGTCCTGGATTTCATGTATGTTTTGGGTTAGGAGCTTTTTCATTTTGCATTTCCTTTAACTGTTGTTTCAATGTATTCTATGGTATCTTCCACACCTGAGATTCTCTCTTCTATCTCTTGTATTCTGTTGGTAATGCTTGCATCAATGACTCCTGATCTCTTTCCTAGGTTTTCTAACTCCAGGGTTGTCTCCCTTTGTGATTTCTTTATTGTTTCTATTTCTATTTTTAGTTCTTTAATGGTTTTGTTCAATTCCTTCATGAGTTTGATTGTGTTTTCCTGTAATTCTTTACGGATTTTTGTATTTCCTCTTTTAAGGGCTTCTAGTTGTTTACCTGTGTTCTCTTGTGTTTCTTTAAGGGAGTTATTTCTTTCTTTCTTAAAGTCTTCTATCATCATGCTGAGAACAGATTTTAAATCTGAGTCTTGCTTTTTTGGTCAGTTGGGGTATCCAGGGCTTGCTGGAGTGGAAGAGCTGGGTTCTGAATGATGACATGTAGCCTTGGTTTCTGTTCCTTATGTTCTTACTTTTGCCTTTTGCCATCATGTTAACTCTGATGTTAGCTGGTCTTACTCTGCCTGGCTGTGGCTTGTCCCTCCTGCAGGCCTCTGTATCAGTAGTCCTTGAAGACCAGCTCACTCTGAGAGGTATTTGTTTTTGGAGAGCTGTGGCACAGGGTCAGCTCTGGGGTGCAAACAGAAACCAGAAGGATCTTGTCCCCAGATGTCCCTTGGTCCCTGTGTCCTGATGGCTCTGCAAGGGTCCCTCTTGATCCAGTGAATTTGAACAGAAGTGGTGGTCTTGCTTGTGCTCGAAGGTATGTCAGCACTCCTGGGATACCAGATCTCTCCTGGCACTATTTCATGGAGACCTGCATCACAGGATCAGCTCCCCAGCCTTGGAAAGAAATCAGAATAACACTCCTCAGTCACTCTGTACTGGGATTCCACGTGGGTCCCTCTGAACAGACAAGCTTGTCCACACTCCTTGGCGTCTAGCTTTCTCCTGGCACTATTTACCTATAGAGCCCTGTGTCACAGTCTGAGGTCCCCAATCACAGATGGAGACCGGAAAGCTCCTGTCCCAAGCTTTTCTCTGTCCCTGTGTCCCGAGGGCCTGGAACGCTAATTTTTTCCTGGCGCTACTTGGCAATGGAGCCCTGATGGCCCAGGCAGAGGTCTCCCATCACAGATGAAAAATGGAAAACTCTTGCTCCAGGCTTCTCCTCAGTCCATATGTCCCGAGGGCCTGGGAAGCTAGCTTGTCTATCCTGTACATTTTATCCATCCCTTTACATGAAACAAGACTAAGTTATTAAAGAAAATGCAATAATTATGCTTTTCTAAATGTCTTATTTTACTCTTTTATAATTTTAAGTATTGCACACATGATTTTGATGGAGGTATACAAAAAGAAGTACGTATAAATATTTACATAAATGGTACTCTTAATTTTTAATTAAGGTTTTTATGAAAGAAAATTATAACTGTAAGCCAGGCTTTCATACATTTATGAAAGGGTTTCAATGGGAAAACTCTCCTCAAAGAACAATTTGGAGTTTCTGAAAGGAATAATATGAGGCGATATACAAAAGAGAGGGCGATATCCTTCAATACATAGAGAACACGCATTTTAAAAGAAACTGGAAGTCTTAATGATGCATAGAGAGTGAAAATTACCTATAGGAGCCAAAAGTAGAAAACGGAGTAAATAAGAACAGAAGCCTAAGGGGAATATTCATTTAGAGAGTGAACAGGAACTTGAAATATGAGAGCAGAATAAGAAGGGGAATAAAGATACATACTTTATGGAAATATTACAACTACCTATTTTCTAGAGCACAGCTCCTGAGAAATGAGCCAGAATCATCAAGTTCTTCCATAAGATTGAAATTTATCCTAACATTCAACTTTCTAAAGATTTATAGATTATGTGCAGGAGTGTTTTTCCTTTGCATTACACATATACTACAAGTGAGAAGTCTCAAGAGAAGCCAGAGGGGGCCAACAGAGACCCTGGACTGGACATAGAAATGGTTGTGAGCCATCATGTGGTTATTAGAAGTTAAACTCAATTCATTTCCAATGGCAGCAAGTACTCTTAACAACTGAGCCACCTCATGAATCACACCAACTGTCTTTCAAAGTAATGATCCTCAACATGGCATGACACAGGAAATTGGAGATGAGCTTTTAAAGCCACACTCTGGGGGAATTATCTTAGGATTTCAAAAAAAAAGAGCAGGCATCTTGAGTTTCTGGTTTCTTTGTGAGATACATAACCCATGTTGGCTTCAAATTCACTAAGTGGCCAAAAATTACTTGAAATTCTGGTCCCAAACCTTCTAACCCCTGAGTGCAGGGATTATAGGCATGGACCATCACAGCTTGTTCATGTAATTCTGGGGATTAGAACCAGAGATTTGTGCATGATAGGTAAGCATTTTGCCAACTGAAAATTATCCCAGACACCATGTATGAGTTTTAAAGTTCCTCTATAATTCTAACGTACATCCACTAGTTGAAAAGACTGTGAGAAGAGGGCTTCTGTAAGCTCTGGAAGAAGAGTGCAACATGTAACAAACATTGAAAATATGACAATTGCACCTCTGGATGACACCTGACATACTCAAACTCCAATGTACATGACTAGAATTTCAAAAATGCATGGAATCCTGTCATTTTGTCCTACACTGACTCTTCATAATGCTAAGTTCTATTCTATACAGACAGAGAACAAAAGGACCTTTAGCTAATACCTGGATACAAATAGCTCAGGTGGCAAGAAAACAAATTATTAAACCTCAAAAATGCATTATCGTTTTTATACACAAAGCCTTCCATTGGAAAAAATACCTCACATAAAACACTATTTATGAAGATAGGTTTCTCCTTCACCTGTGTTTCCTTACAAGGCTGGAAGGAGAAATTATGCAGAACTTTAGTGAGAGAAAGTTTCATATTCATGCGAGGAAACCTCATGCCAATGCAGCTTCTGGGTCCATTTCCAAAGGGCACATATAGATAAGGATCAATGTTGCCCTCGTTCTTTTTGCTGAACCTGAAAACATCACAGTAGATGACAAGCTAA
>CM052721.1:359492-384920 GCA_028551405.1 Uromys caudimaculatus | reverse complement strand
ACCTTCTGAGGTCTTCTTTGATTTCTTTCTTCAGAGACTTGAAGTTCTTGTCATACAGATCTTTCACTTGCTTGGTTAGTCACACTAAGATACTTTATATTGTTTGTGACAATTGTGAAGGGTGTCATTTCCCTAATTTCTTTCTCAGCCTATTTATTCTTTGAGTATAGGAAGGCTACTGATTTGTTTGAGTTAATTTTATATCCGGTCACTTTGCGGAAGTTGTTTATCAGCTGTAGGAGTTCTCTGGTGGAGTTTCTCGGGTCACTTAGGTATTCGATCATATCATCTGCAAAGAGTGATAATTTGATTTCCTCCTTACCAATTTGTATCCATTTGACCTCCTTTTGTTGTCTAATTGCTCTTGTTAGAACTTCAATTACTATACTGAATAGATAGGGAGAGAGAGGGCAGCCTTGTTTAGTCCCTGATCTTAGTGGGATTGCTTCAAGTTTCTCTCCATTTTGTTTGATGTTGGCTACTGGTTTGCTGTATTTTGCTTTTACTGTATTTAGGTATGGGCCTTGAATTCCTGATCTTTCCAAGACTTTTATCATGAAGGAATGCTGAGTTTTGTCAAATGCTTTTTCAGCATCTAAGGAAATGTGGTTTTTTTCTTTGAGTTTTTTTACGTAGTGAATTACATTGATGGATTCCTGGGTATTGAACCATCCCTGCATCCCTGGGATGAAGCCTACTTGATCATGATGAATGATCGTTTTGATGTGTTCTTGGATTCGGTTTGCGAGAATTTTATTGAGTATTTTTGCATCGATATTCATAAGGGAAATTGGTCTGAAGTTTTCTTTCTTTGTTGGGTCTTTTTGAGGTTTTGGTATTAGCGTGATTGTGGCATCATAGAAGGAATTTGGTAGTGTTCCTTCTGTTTCTACTTCGTGGAATAGATCGAAGACTATTGGTATTAGGTCTTCTTTGAAGGTCTGATAGAATTCTGCAGGGAACCCATCTGGATCTGGGGTTTTTTGGTTGGGAGACTTTTAATGACTGCCTCTATTTCTTTAGGCATTATGGGACTGTTTAGATGGTTTATCAGATCCTGACTTAGCTTTTGTATTTGATATCTGTCTAGAAAATTGTCCATTTCATCCAAATTTTGCAGTTATGTTGAGTATAGGCTTTTGTAGTAGGATCTGATGATTTTTTGAATTTCCTCCGAATCTGTTCTTATGTCTCCCTTTTCTTTTCTAATTTTGTTAATTTGTATTTTGTCTCTGGGACCTCTGGTTAGTCTGGCTATGAGTTTATCTATCTTGTTGATCTTTTCAAAGAACCAACTCCTGGTTTTGTTGATTCTTTGTATAGTTGTTTTTGTTTCCACTTGGTTGATTTCAGCCCTGAGTTTGAATATTTCCTGCCTTCTACTCTTGGGTTTATTAGATTCTTGCTGTTCTAGAGCTTTCAGGTGTGTTGTTAGGCTGCTAGTGTATGCTCTCTTCAGTTTCTTTTTGGAGGCACTCAAAGCTATGAGTTTTCCTCTTAACACTGCTTTCAATGTGTCCCATAAGTTTGGTTATTTTGTACTTTCATTTTCATTAAGTTCAAGGAAGTCTTTAATTTCTTTCTTTATTCCTTCCTTGGCCAAGTTGTCACTGAGTAGAGCATTGTTCAGCTTCCAAGTGTATGTGGTCTTTCTGTTGTTATTGTTGCCATTGAAGACCAGCCTTAAACCATAGTGAAGTGATAGGAGGCATGGGATTATTTCAATCATCTTGTATCTGTTGAGGTTTGTTTTATGACCGATTTCCCTCATTGGGTTGACATTTACCATTCATTATCCTCTGTAGGGCAGGGTTTGTGGAAACATATTGTATAAATTTGGTTTTCTCATAGAATATTTTGGTTTCATCATCTATGGTAATTGCGAGTTTTGCTGGGGATAGCAGCCTGGCCTGGAAGTTGTGTTCTCTTATGGTCTGTATGAGTTCTGCCCAGGATCTTCTAGCTTTCATAGTCTCTGGTGATAAGTCAGGTGTAATTCTGATAGGTCTGCCTTTATATGTTACTTGACCTTTTTCCCTACTGCTTTTAATATTCTTTCCTTGTTTTGTGTATTTGGTGTTTTCAGTATAATGCGACGGGACAAATTTCTTTTCTGGTCCAATCTATGTTCATCTCTTTCTTTAAGTTAGGGAAGTTTTCTTCTATGATTTTGTTGAAGATAGTTACTGCTCCTTTAATTTGGGAATCTTCACTCTCTTCTATACCTATTATCCTTAGGTTCTGTCTTCTCATTGTGTCCTGGATTTCATGGAGGTTTTGGGTTAGGAGCTTTTTGCATTTTGTATGTTCTTTTACTGTTGTGTTGATGTTGTCAATGGTATCTGCTGCTCCTGAGATTCTCTCTTCCATCTCTTGTATTCTGTTGGTTATGCTTGCATCTATGACTCCTGATCTCTTTCCTAGGTTTTCTAACTGCAAGGTTGTCTCTTTTTGTGATTTCTTTATTGTTTCTATTTGTATTTTTAGCTCCTGAATGGTTTTGTTCATTTCCTTTGTCTGTTTCATTGTGTTTTCCTGTAATTCTTTAATGGATTTCTGTGTTTCCTCTTTAAGCACTTCTCGTTCTTTACCTCTGTTCTCTTGTGTTTCTTTAAGTGTGTTAATTTCTTACTTAAAGTCTTCCATCATCATCATGAGAAATGATTTTAAATCTGAGTCTTGCTTTTCTGGCATATTGGGGAATCCAGGGCTTGCTGTGGTTGGAGAACTGGGTTCTGATGATGCCTAGTGGCCTTGGTTCCTGTTCCTTAGGTTCTTGTCCTTGCCTTTTGCCATCTTGTTAACTCTGATGTTTTCTGATCTCATTCTGTCTAGCTATGGCTTTTCCCACCTGCAGGCCTCTGTATCAATACTCCTTGAAGACCAACTCTCTCTGAGAGGTGTTTTTTCCAAGCTCCTAGGAGGGTAGCTTTCTCCTGGCGCTAATTGGCTATGGAGTCCTGTGGCCCAAGCTGAGGTCCCCAGCCGCTGATGGAGACTGGACGTTCCTGTCCCTCAGTCTCTGTGGCCCTAGGTTTCCGGGCAGAATCGGTGAGCACTGGGGCTTGTTTTGTCCCCACTCCATGCTTTTCCACGCTCCAGGGAGAGTAACTTTCTACAGGTGCGGCTTGGCTATGGAACCCTGGTGGCCCAGGCGGAGGTCTCCTGCTTCTATACCCGTGTACCTCAGTCATTTCATATCGCAGATTCGGGGTGGTTCCAGGTGAGCTGTGTAGCTTGTCTTGGCCCCACTCCCAGCTTTTCCAAGCTCCTGGGAGGGTAGCTTTCTCCCGGGGCTAATTGGCTATGGAGCCCTCTGCCTTATGGACTTTTAATATGGCAAACAAAATCCCAGACACTTGGACATTCTCTGGAACCATGAGAATACATAGTATGAGGGCCTGACATCTCAGGGTTTCCTCATAAGGAATAGTTAATAGAACGAAGCTATTATTGGACATAAGCAGAATCCATATGAAAATCTCAGTCAATACTGACCTTGTAGTAATTCAGCACAGTGCCTAAAAATGGCAGAGGTTTGGGCCCAGAAATTCCCTGTTTCTTAAAAGTTCCATGTGTACGGGTCCCATATCTATAAAAGGAAACAGAAAAACGTATGGCCACACACACAAAAGAGAGGAGACAAGCATGACCATCATCAAAAACTGACACAAACCAACAACTTGGCTGCCACTCCAGTTCCCAGAGAGCTTTGGTGAGGGGGCCAATGTGCATGTCAGCCCAGTGCTGAGTTCTGGAGGATCTAAGGGTAACTGAAACTCATTTGAGTCATACCTATGCTAAATCTTATCTGTAAACCTCAGCAAGAATGAGTGGAAGAAGAGAGGGTGTTGGGGTGCCCAGCAGATATGTATAACATTAGTACAAACTTTAAGAGTTAGTACAACTCTTTAAGAGTTAGCTCAGAAGTAAAGGGTTTGCCTAATATATATATTCTCTGGCTTGATCCCCCAAACTGCCAAAATGTTAAAATGTAAAATGAACTCAGTCGTCATTTCATTTTGGGCCTTTGATATGACTCCACATTAAAGACACTGGCTGCTAATATTGAAAATCTAAGTTGGTCTTCAGGGACTTCAGGATAAGAGAGAATCGACTCCCCATATTGTCCTTTGACCTACAGCTACATGCACAAACATACACTGTCGGGCATGCTGCCACTAACCTTAATAAATTAAAAACATGAAATTTTAAACTGTGCTTACAAGAGTTAAATTCAAGGTCTACTCTCATTTTTTCAATTTAATTCCAATGCCTCTAGAAGGCGTCAGATCCCCTGGAGCTGTTAGTTACAGATGATTGTGAGCTACATGTGAATGTGGAGTTTCAAACCAATGACTTTACCAGTAAGCCATGATCTCTCCAGCTCCTGCTTTTGATATCATTTTTATTTTCCAAATAATAACAGAATAGAGGTCTGAGTATCACCTCAAACCCAAGGACCTGGTTTTAGGGAGGACCTTTGGAGATCACTCACCAGTACAGGAGCACCATGCTGATTGCCAGGAACACCCAGGTGTCCAGTGAGAGAGCTGAAAACAGGTCCATTCCTGCTTCTCTGACAGCAATTTACTCTTCTGTGTTCTCCCTCCGGCTGTGGGTGTGACCCTCCACAGAGCTTCTTTTCTGCTCACTCTGCTGCACCGAGGACAGCCTGCAGCAGACTTATATGCTGGGAAGATGGGTGGCACCAGGGATCCAGCCAGTACATGGATCACCTCTGCCTCCCCTGGACTTTGGTACCCTTAGAGAGTTCATAAATTTCATCCAAAGCCTATTTTGACCTGCTTTGAGCTAACATTTTGTGCGGCATCGGTAAACAACAGTGCCATATGGGTAAGATCAAAGGTTCTTAGATTCTTCCAGAAGTCAAGGAAATTCAACAACATGATATAACCTCTCACCAAGGCTGAATTCATTCAAAAATACATGAATGGAAGTAAAAATTGTGTCACCTGCACACTTTTTCAGAATGTCTTTATCCTTCACTAAAAAATTCTGAAGCTCCCCAAGGACCTGGACCTCCAATGTGATATCTGGGAGCCAAACACCAGTCCTCCAGAAGAGCAGCAAACCTGCTTAAGCACTGAGGCATCTCTCCAGCACCATGATGAATGTTTGTTTATTTTTGTTTGTTTATTTGTGAAAATGGGGAAGGGGAATGTGGGGTAGTGGTCTGTGACAGGCAATCTGGCTCCTCGTTGAGAAAAGGCTGAAAATTCTGGGAGACCCTGTGAAATATTCATGAGGGATCAAATTATATTTATAGCAGAAGATCCCAGGAGACTCCTGTAAAATCAGCAACAGCTCTCACAACCCCTGTATAGAGAGAGGCCTGCCATGTGAGATTTGTCTTGTAGAAAGCAAGTATGACCCCTCTCATAAGCAAATATGGGACTAGAGAGCCCCCAGACCTAGCCAATAGAAAGTACCGGTTGCCAATACTCTGACTCCTCCAAAACAGTATATCAGATTGTCCAACCCTTGTAGATCTCTTTCTGCCTGCCTGCTCTCTGCACTACTCTCTTCCTGCCCCTGCCCGCCAGCCTGCTCCGTCCCTTCTTCCCCCTGTGTCCACCGCCTACCATCTTGAAGGAATAAAGGTGCAAAACTACTTCGGTGTCTGAGAACTTTGTCTAAGGGTTGTAAGAGTTTTGGGCCACGACAGCCGACAGCGGCTGTGGGTCTCATGGGAACCACCAGAAGTCTCCCGCAGTCCATAGGCTAGCTGGTCTCTCACAAGTTTAGCCACAAGATGGTGGGAGGAGGGAGGGAAGGAGGGAGGGATCGAGGGAGGAGTTGGAGGGAGAGAGAAAGATGCGTTTTATAAAATTAAAGAGAGAAGGAATATGTTTGGTGATGAGGCATCTTTCCCCTTGAAGGACCAGACACATGATGGTATAGTATAGAATAGAATTTATTCAAGGCATAGGGAGGGGAATTGAGAGGGTAGTAGAGACAGAAAAAGGTGGAGAGTAGAGGAGTAGAGGCCAGCCTTGAGCATGCAGAGAGAGCATGGGGATGTGGGGAATGGGGAGGAAGAGGCAAGAGGACAGAGTGAGAGCAAGAAAGCAAGAAAGCAAGAGAGAGGAGGGGAAAACCAACCCCTTCTATAGTGAGTCAGGCATAGCTGTTTGTTGTGGGGCAGAGTTTTAGACAAAATGTTAACACACACACACACACACACACACACACACATGCAGATAGAGAGGTGGGGTGGAGGGAGGTGGAGATGTGGGTTTAAGGGAGTCAGCCCTCATTGGGGATACTTCAACAAAGGAGTAAGAAAATTAAACTAACCCATCTGCTCTTGTAGTAGACCTGGTTAACACAGGGCCATAATTATAGCTGCTATTATCAGAGGAGGAGGAGGAGGAACAGGAGGAAGAGGAGGAGGAGGAGGAGGAGGAGGAGAAAAAGGAGGAGGAGGAGGAGGAAGAGGAGGAGGAGTAGAAAGAGGAGGAGGAGAAGCAGACTCTAGATATGAGAGACTGAGCAGCCAGAAGAGGAATCTTCTAGATATCATAGGGAGGAGAGATGCCCATGCTGGTGCCCATGCTGGTGCTCATTCTTGTGCCCATGCTCGTTCCCATGCTGGTGCCCATGCTCATGCCCATGCTGATGCACATGCTTGTGCCCATGCTGATGAGCCACTTCCCTATGACAACTCAAGGAGAGTTATCAGGTAGGAGCAGCAAAGGACAGTCTTCAGACAAACTCAGATGACTGGCAAAGCGGACTGTTTAGAGATCTTTGGTGGTCAGACACAGGATCACCACAGACATATATTTGGGAGATGTTAGGCCAACTGATAAGGTATGAACAGAGATGGAACACTGCGTTCAGATTGATGTCGTGGGAAATGTATTTGCCTGTGTTTCCCCAACATCTATGTTGTTGGTAGGAAAAATTAACGTTGCTAGGTATGGGCTTAGAAGCAATGGAACTTGCTATGGCTGTAACTTAATGAACTGTGAATCTGGCATTGTACAAGAAATTTCAGTTATGGAACTTCATCAACCTTTATAGCAATGCTTCCACTCAAAGCTTTGGAACCTTGGAATGTAAATAGAGGTTTGCAAGTGTTGGATGAAATTCAAGAAGCATTGACTAGACCTAAAAGAATGGTTCGGTTGATCATTGCTGGAATTCTTGCTATAGTGGTCTCTTATGCCTACTGCTGCTACTACTGCAATAATGTTGTCTGAATCTATTCAAAATGTTCATTATGTTAATGAATTGTCTAAGAATGACACCTTTGCCTTAGAAATGAAAGAAAAATATAGATAGTAAGTAAATACAAAAGATAAATGTGTTATATGAAGTAGAAAAGTGTTTGGGAGATGAAGGTCAGATCACATTTGGAATGTCATGTAGAATATCAATGGATTGTATTACTCCTAAATATATAATGAAAACCAGCTAGGTTGGGACCTGGTATGTGTGCATCTTAAAGGTATTTGGCATGATGCTAACATTTCCATGGACCTAATTCAATTGCATCAAGAAAGTGCGACTCTAATAGATATTAAATCCCTACAATTCAATGCTGCAAAGATAGCCTCGGAATAGTTAGAGCAATTAAGAAAGACCATGCCTTCCTGGTCTTCTTTTGCTCATTTGACCTTCTCAGTATACTTGCCTTGGGTACTGTAATGGTTATAGGATTATGCCTGTTATCCCTTGTGGTTAAGTGTGCCTGCCATTCCTTTCTAAATATCCATGCATATCTCCATCATATTTGGCTCAAAACTGTATCCTAATGAGCTACATCCCCCATTGTAGAGGATCATAGTCAAAGACAGGTGAGATTCTCCCAGAGGTGGATCAACCTAAGATAGGGCATGAATGCCAGGATTCACGTTTTAGAAGTGAGGTAATATTCACAGCTCTTAAGGGACACACACGCATTCTGCACCAATAGCTGCGACAGCTTTGGCTTATACAAAATAAAAACAGTGAGATGTCAGAAACCATTTTGCCTGCTTCTGTGACAGCCTGCCTATCAGGCAAAGTCAAGTCAGTCCAGGGTCTGCTGGCAGATTTCTAGCCTGATGACACATAGAAGGATAAGAGGGAATACACTTGAAGCTCAAGGCAAGGGGATAAATGTTTTGTTAATCATGAAGGAAGGAACAAGATGAATAGGGTGGCCAAGGTAGTCTGGTCAGTGAATAGGTTCTCCAGGGAGGGAGCAAGGATTAAAAAGAAAAGACAATTAAAAAATAACGACAATTAGACAATACTAAAGCATGAACCCAGACAGTTCTGAAGCTCAACGGGTCTGTGAATTGTATCTTAGCAGTGGTGTTTTGTTTTGTTTATTTTGTTTAAGATGTATTGAATATGTACACACACACACACACACACACACACACACATATATATATATATATATGAACTCTAGTTGTGTTCAGACACTGCATAAGATTGAAAAGCTTTTGTCGGGCAAAGGGCACTGACAATAGGACAAAATGGCAACCAACAGATTGGGAAAAGATCTTTATTAATCCTACATCCAATAGAGGGCTAATATTCAAGAAGTACAAAGAAGTCAAGAAGTTAGACTCCAGAGAATCAAATAAGCCTATTAAAAATAGGGTACAGAGCAAAATGGAGGATTTTTAATGAAGGAATATTGAATGGCTGGGAAGCATGTAAAGAAATGTACAACATCCTTAGTCATCAGGGAAATGCAAATCAAAACAGTCCTGAGATTTTACCTCACACCAGGCAGAGTGACTAAGATCAAAAACCCAGGTGACAGCAGATGCTGGCAAGGATATAGAGAAAGAGGAACACTCTTCCATTGTGGGTGGGATTGAAAGCTGGTACAACCATGCTAGAAATCTGTCTGGCAGTTCCTCAGGAAACTGGAAATACAATTACCTGAGGACCCAGCTACACCAATACTGGGCATATGCCCAAAAGATCTTGAACATATAACAAGGACACATGCTCCACTATGTTCATAGCAATGGTATTTATAAGAGCCAGAAGCTGGAAAGAACCCAAATGTCCTTCAACAGAGAAAAGAATACAGAAAATATGGTACATTTACACATTGGAGTACTACTCATCTATTAAAAACAATGAATTCATGAAATTCTTAGGCAAATGGTTGAACTAGAAAATATCATCCTGAGTGAGGTAACCCAATCACAAAAGAACGCACAGGGTACATACTCACTGGTAAGTGGATATTAGCCTGAAATCTCCGAATACCCATGATACAATTCACATACCACATGAAGCTCAAAAGAAGTAAGACCAAAGTGTGCATGCTTTGGTGCTCCTTAGAAAGAGGAACAAAATACTTATGGGAGCAAATGTGGAGACAAAGTGAAGAGAAGAGACTGAAGAAAAGGCCATCCAGAGACTGCCCCACCCGACAATTCATCCCATATACAGTCACCAAACTCCAAAACTACAGTGGATGCCAAGAAAAGCTTGCTGAAAGGAGCCTGATATAGCTGTCTCCTGAGAGGCCATGCCAGATCCTTACAAATACAGAGGCCGATGATTTCACCCAACCGTTGATCTGAGTGTGGGGTCCCTAAGGGAGAAGTTAGAGAAAGGACTGTAGGAGCTGAACGGGTTTGCAACCTCATAGGAAGAATAACAATATCAACCAACCAGACAACTCAGAGCTCCCAGGGACTAAGCCACCAACCAAGGTGTACACATGGCTCCAGCTGCATATGTAGTAGAGGATGGCCTTGTCAGTCAGCAGTGGGAGGAGAGGTCCTTGGTCCTATGAAAGCTGGATATATGCCTCAGTGTAAGGGAATAGAGGGCGGGGAGTCAGAAGTGGGAGGGTGGGTGTACGAACACCTTTATAGAAGCAGGGGGAAGGGGGATGGAGTAGGGGGTTTCCAAGAAGGGGAAAAGCGATATGGAGATAACATTTTAAATATAAACAAGAAAATAACCAATTAAAAAAATTAAAATAAATTTTTAAAAAAAGATAGAGAAAAAAGGACCACAAAATAAAAGAAAAGAAAAGAAAATAAAAAGACTAGGTATGTTATGAGTTCTAAGAGAAAATCTACTAATATTAAGCTATTAAATGAATGTAGCAATAAAAAGGATTCCTAGTAAAATACTGCCATAGCTATAGAATAGTGGATCACTCCACCTACAATAGAGAAATTTCTTTATGCAATAGTCAATAGTTATCGAGAAAAGCTACAACTTGTGAAGATGAAGAGATGTTGACATGCTCAACTCTAACTGGGTAGGCTGTCTATAGCATTAGTCTCCTCTCAAAGATCAAAGATCTATGTAAAATGGAAAGAAAAAAGAATGTAAGGCCAGGATTTAATAGATGACTTGAAAGAAATAGCATTCCCAGACACGACATGCAGTTGTACATATGAACTTACCTAGACTGTGACAGAATTAATAAAGTCTTCACAAGTTTAAACAAGACAAAAATCCTAGTGGTGAGAAGTTCAAACACCTCCCTCTAGCAAAGGAGACATTGTAAACTGAAAGCTCCTGACAAAGGAAATGTCAGGTTTCTTCAATGGGGTAACACTTGCTATGTCTAGTACACTCCAGGGCAGGCCTCACACCCAGGAAGAACTATCTAACACAAACAGAACTCAACAGTTTTGCTTTGTTTTGAAATAGTGTGAGAGAATATAAAGTTGGTGGGAAAAAAGATGGGACATAATCTGGGAAGATTCAGAGGAAAGGAATTAAGATGATCAAAATTCATTCAAAGTAGCTCACAAAGAATACAAAAACTCTTAAAATAAATATTTTAAAAGAGATATTTATTTATATTTTATGTAGCATTTATCATAATATATTGTAACTAAAACATGATACCAATTCTACAATTAGAGTTATCACAATAGTTACCTTTTCCTCAACAAATTATTGATCAAATTGCAGAGAAATGCTTACTATCAAAAGAGCTCAAAAGAAATCAACAGAGACAACTAGATGTGGATGAAGATGGGCCCATGAGGACCAGTGAAGTTGACTTTCCTGTTCTGTCACTGACTTGTCATCTCCTTTATATTAGATGGTACTTTGTGTAGACACTGAGAAAAATCAATGGATGTACTGAATCTATAACCATGCTTCAAGACCAGTCAAGTAAGCCCCATTTTTTATTTTTTTATTTTTTTTATTTTTGCTACTTTATTTACATTTCCAATGTTTCCCCTTTTCTGGGTCTCCTCTTTGGAAGCCCCCATCCTCTCCCCATCCCTACCTCTATGAGGGAATTTTACTTCCCACCCTCCCGCCCACCCATCCCCCTATTCCCAACTTGACATTCCCCTTTACTGGGACCTCTAACACCCTCAGGCCCAAGGGCCTCTCCTCTCTCTCTGATGGCCATCGAGGTCATCCTCTGCCTCATATGTGGTCCGAAACATGGGTTCATAGATGTGTATTCTTTGGTTGGTGGTCCATATTTCAGGATGACTGGGGCGGGGGTCAGGCCCATTGGCGCTGTTGCTCCCTCCATGGAAGCCCCATTTTTATCTGGAATTCATTCATGTGCTGAATTAAAGGGTCCAATGTTCTTAGACATCACATTTCTGAAGAACCCAATAGAATTTCTTGAGGGAAATTCATGCTCCAGTTATGACTGCATCCTGTGGCACATCCTTTAGAACAATGGTTTGTGCTGGTTGAAGAAGACATCTGCTTAATTTTAGAGGTATCTGCAACAGGGGAAGAAAAATATTGAGAAGCAATGAGTGAACCAATAAAAACCCAAGAAGAGAAGTAAAAAAAAAAATTGTTTGGGATAATAATGCTTTGCAGAACCAGAAAGATGAATTTAAAACCATATAATCTGGTATCAATTCTCCCTTATACTAGGGGTTGTGTCAATTAGATGTTGAGATCTTGCACATCAATATGCATTATGTAAAATGCTGGTTGAGAATCTACTGTATTCAGGACCTGAGACAAATTCATGCTGGTTTATACTATTTATGTTTTGTGCTGCTTTAGAATAAAACAGATAAATTTCACATTTGAAACCTTATTCTTAGTTTTTATGTCAAATTAATTTTTTAAGTCATGGAAACTTATTTTTGTTTTTGAAATTTGCAAGATAACCATTAGAAGATGTATTCCAAATTTATTAACAGTCCCCAACCCCCAGATCATATCTCACCATTACACTTCAGCATATTCAGGGCAAGTCTTCTGGAGGACAGATACTTTGCTAGTTATTCTAGCACCTATTCTTGGCTTCCAAGGATGGGATGAATGGGAAACTCTAATTCTACAAGATTTTTCAATAATGATTTAGCCTCATGCTCTTCAGTGGTAAATGGAGAAAACTACTCACAGGAAAAGGAAGGGGAAAAAAGTTGTCATGGAGACAAAAAAGTATTAAATTTAAAATGATGGGAGCTTAAAGAGCATCTGCCTCATTCCAGGTGTGACATTGGTTCTCAAAACTAGAACTTGTTTTATGTCTAAATACTTGTCCATACTTTAAATGCTTTAGTGATAAAGTACTAAATGAAGTGAAGGTGTGTGTGGATAAAGCTATACAACCGCCTTAAGGAACAGATCAAAGAATAAACACATCTGTTTCTCTGTCCAGAAAGCCTCATTAATATAAAGAAGCTGCACTCTAAATACACAAGGCCTATACATCCGTTACATGAAACAAGACTAAGTTATACCAAAAATGAAACAGTAATGCTTTTTCTAAATGTCTTATATTGCTCTTTTATAATTTTAAATATTGCACACATGATTTTTATGGAGGTATAAAAAAAGATGTACATATAAATATTTACATAAATGGTACTGATAATTTTTAATAAGGGTTTTATGACAGAAAACTATAATTGTAAGCCAGGTTTTCAAACATTTATGAAAGGTTTTCAATGGGAAAACTTTCCTCAGAACCATTTGAAGTTTCTGAAAGGAATAATACGAGGTGATATACAAAAGAGAGGGGATATGGTTCGATACATAGAGAACAAACATTTTTTAAAAACTGGAAGTTTTAATGGTCCATAGAGAGTGAAAATAACCTGCAGGAGACAAAAGTAAGAACATGGAGTAAATAAGAACAGAAACCTAAGAGAAATATTCATTTAGAGAATGGACAGTAACTTGAAGTATGAGAGCAGAATAAGAAGGGGAATAAAGACACATACTTTATGGAAATATTACAACTGCCTATTTTCTAGACCACAGTTCCTGAGAAATGAGCTGGAATCATCAAGATATTCCAAAAGATTGAAATTTATTGTAACATGCAACTTTCTAAAAACTTATAGTTTATGGACAAGAGTGATTTTCCGGCACATTACACATATACTACAAGTAGGAAGTCTCAAGAGAAGGCAGAGTGAGCTAACAGAGGCCCTGGAACTGGACATAGAAACGGTTGTGAGCTACCATGTGCGTACTAGAAGCTTTACTTAATTCCTTTCTAAGAGCAGAAAGTGCTCTTAATAACTAAGCAACCACATGAATCCCACCAACTGGCTTTCCAAATAATGATTCTCAACTTGGTATGACATGGGAAATCAGAGATGAGCTTTTAAAGCCATACTCTTGGTGAGTTGTCTTAGGATGTCAAAAATGACCAGGAATCTTGAGTTTCTGGTTTCTTTTTAAGACACATAGCCCAGGCTGGCTTCAAATTCACTAAGTAGCCAAGGAATACTAGATCCCCTAGCTTCTAATTCCTGAGAGCAGGAATTATAGGCATGTACCATGACAGCTTGTTCATGTAATTCTGGGAATTAGAACCAGAGATTTGTGCATAATAGGTAAGCATTTTGCCAAATGAAAAAGATTCCAGACCCCACGTATGAGTTTTAAAGCTCCTCTGTAATTCTAATGTACATCCACTGGTTGAAAAGACTGTGAGAAGAGAGCTTCAGTAAGTTCTGGAAGAGTACAACATGCAACAAACAATCTAAACATGACTATTACACCTCTGGATGGCACATGATATACCCAATCTCCAATGTACATGACCAGAATTTCAAACAAACTGCATGGAATCCAGTCATATTGGCCTACACTGACTCTTCATAATGCTAGTTTCTATTCTCTACAGACAGAGAACAAGAAGACCCTTAGCTAATACCTGGATACAAATAGCTCAGGTGGCAAGAAAACAGATTATGCCTCAAACATGCCTAACCATTTTTATACACAGAGCCTTCCATTATAAAAATGTCTCACATAAAACATTATTTGTAGAGATAGCTTTCTCCCTCACCTGAGTTTCCTTACAAGGCTGAAAGGAGAAGTTCTGCAGAATTTTAGTGAGAACAAGTTTCATATTCATGAGATGAAACCTCATGGCAATGCAGTTTCTGGGTCCATTTCCAAAGGGCACATATAGATAAGGATCAATGTTACCCTTGTTCTCCTTGCTGAATCTGGAGACACAACAGTAGATGACAAGTTAACAAATGGTAAAAGCATAAGACCAACACATGTGAAGTCGACTTTTGACATCTAATCAGTAAACATTGGTAGTTTGGGAAAGATTCATGGAACTTCTCCTCACAGGTATTTGGATCTTAAAATTTTACACTAAAGGTCCTTTCCATCCCCCTTCCCTTGTAAGAGTCTCCATATGGTTGTAATGAGAAAAATACTGTTTTTTAAAAAATACATCCTTTTGTGGGCACACACTAGTAAACAGTGGTGCTATAGGGTAGGAGGAACCAACCATTTTCTGACATGATTGGAGATCCAAATCACAAAGGAAATTAATGTATAGTACTGTAAATCTGGTCAAAATACCATGGCTACAGACATCATAGACACAAGATGACAATATTTTGCTACGTGGACAAGGTATCAAAATATCTTCTAAATATTTGATTACACAAATAAAATTTAGTGATGATCTGAGCCATGGTCAGCAAAACTTCAGTTCGCGATGGGAGACATTTAATGCAGAAACTTATGACTGCTCATAGTGTTGAGAATAAGCACTGGTATATTTCTCAGCCCCTCTGAAGCTCAGGAAAACTCACAGAAGAAAGGTCAGAAAGAATGTAAGAGTCGGGGCATGAAATAGATTCTGTGAATTACTATTTTCTGAACATGACACATACATTGCACTCATTAACTCACAGCAGCTGTCAATACCTACAGAAGACTAGACACATTATCATTCCTTCATGAATAGGGAAGGGAGTCCATGAAATGCCACCTCCATAAAGAGATGTTGGCAGGAAGGAAGAAGTTTTTCTTCAATGGTGCAACCAATGGAGAGTTGACCATTCTCCAGTTTTTAATGCCTTCATTTATGTTTATGCAAGCAACCCTAAGTAAACTCACAAGTCACCAAAAAAAAAAAAACCCCAAAAAACAGTCAGAAGACTTCTTGGAAATAGACAGGAATTACACATGAGTGGGTAGGATAAGAGACAGGGCAGTATGAGGTGAAAATGACCAGAATTCAATCCATTCATATGATTGTCAAAAAAATTAAAAGGAACAAGAAAGGAACTACATCCTTAAACACTAAAAATCCATTCAGGATAATGCTGAGTTCCATCTCTGAAAAGCACATTTCATTTCGAATGCAAGTAATGTCGGTCCCTGACCCACATTTAAGTGGGTCATTAACGACTTGAGGAAGAAGGAGGAAAGCACTCTGTATTTAAGTGGTCATATTTCCTTCCTATCTAACTTCCACTCTCCTCTCCTTTTTTCCCTTTCACTGCCATTCTTTTCACAGAATGCAAGTGGATGTAAAATCATAATTAGAACATCTTCCTATAAGCGACATCATAGCATACACAAGCCTGCATAGTGTAGAGTGGGTGCCTGCTCCTGGGGTTCTGGTACCTTTCAAGGCGGGATTTCACAGGTTTTTGCCAGTGCTGTGGGTCATGGTGAAGAGCATAAACTGGAATCATCACTACTGACCCTCTGGGGATAAACACACCATTGATTTCAACATCTTTTTTACAGGTTCTCTCAAGTCTATTAGTAAGTGGCTATACTCTGAGGGTTTCATTCACCACCATATCCAGGTATTCCATTTCCATCACACTATCATAGGTGGGAGGTGCCTAGGAATAAAGAAAAAGTTTTGTGCTGAGATTGTAGATTAACTTTCAACTGTTTCTAGTGTTGAATTCTCAACATTCCCAAAGTCAAGCTCGGAAGCTCAAAGGACCTTAGTTAGTACTTACAATACATTTTAAAGGTTTTAAAAACTGCTTTATTTCATACATATAGATTTTTCCTTACATGTTTGCATACACCATATGAGTACAATGCCAACAGCCGCCAACAGAGGGTACCAGATTTTCTGTAACTAGGTTTAGAGGAGTTGAGAGCTGCCATTTTCATGCAGGGACTCAAAACAAGGATGGATCCCATGGAAGACTAGCAAGTGCTCTTAACTATTGTGCCAAGTCTCAAGCTCCTTACAAACTGGAATAACTATCACTTGGTGCCTGGAAGATGCTCAGTTAGTGAAGGGTCCATCTACTATGCAAGCCTGAGAATGAAGAATTCAGATACAAATCATTTCTAAAGCCTCACACAGTGGTAACCATCTATAATCCCAGTAGCAGGTAGACTGAGTCAGGGCATGCCTGGTTCTCATTGGCTAGAAAACCTAACCTAATCAATAAACTCCAGGTTTGGTAAGAGATTGTGTATCATAAAAAAATGTGGAGAGTGATTTGGAAATATACATAATGTAGGCCCATGACCTACACACACAGATACACACACACATGTGCACACTGAGAGAGAGAGAGAGGAATTTGGCTCATGATTTAGACACCAAGGCTCACATATTGGCTTCTTCTCCATTAACTATAAATAGATAGGAAGAATCATGGCATAGAGATGAGGCAACCCATGCAGCTCAGTGAAGGCCAAGGCTAGGCTCTTTCGGTGCAGGGACACAGCAGATCCAGCAATATCATTGAACCATACAGAGAGCTGTATGCTAAGTGCGTATCTTTAACATCACATGGGTAGTGTTCATGTTGCTTACTTGGTACTCTGGTGGTAGTAGATCACAGACATACCAGACCCAGCCCTGTGTCACAACAACTTTCTGTTGCCATGAGAATGTTTATGGCCCATTTCTCCTTCTGTATTCCTTTAATAATAATTTCTATACAGTTCTAGGCAAAGGCACTGCTTGTGCTCTGGTGACAAATTATCAAGGCATGCTCAGACATCTCAGTGAGCAAAGGCACCTGCCACTGAGCCTACTGACATGCTTTGGACCCTTAAAACTCATGTAGTAGAAAGAGAGAACAAATTCCTTCAGGTTATCCTTTGACCTCCACACACATGTCGCAGCACACATGCCCACACACATATATAAACTCATATACATACATAAGTCTGTACACGTGTACATTCATATTTGTGTACATATACAACTACATACAAACATCCAAAAATATTAAAAGAAAAATCACCAAAACTGAGAAGATGGTTCAGTGGTGTGAATGCATACTCAGACTCATTCACACACACATTCACACACACACACTAACCCTTACTCACTCTCTGTCTCTGTCTGTGTCTCTCTTTCTCTCTGTCTCTGTCTCTGTCTCTGTCTCTCTCTCTCTCCACACACACACACACACACACACACACACACAGACACACACACACAGAAACACACACATAAAATACTGTGGGTGACAAGAGTGTGTCCTTGTTGAGGCTTCACCTATTCCCTCCTACACCAACCGCTCACCCTATTGGGCAAAGCCCTATCGATCTCCTCCTGCAGTTTCTTCTGGATATCAGGATGAGTGGCCAGGAAACACAGGGCAAAGGAATGTGTGTTGCTGGTAGTTTCATAGCCAGCAAAAATAAAGATAATTGACTGGACTGTGATCTCCACGTCGGACAGGACTGGAAGTAAGAGAACATCTCAGATAAGTCATGTCAGGATGGACCATCACAGAGGAAATGAGAAAATCAAATGAGTCCCCATTTTCCTAGAGAGATTATAGAGGTGCTGTCTAGTCACTCTGTCATCACCTTGACAGCAACATGACACATTCAGAGAAGAATGCTTCTTGGAGGTTGTCTCTGTGTTTCTTCTGTTCCTCATCATTCCCAGTGGGCTACTTCAAGACATGAATTTTCTTGTTTGTAAATTTTATTTTTATTTATGAGTATTTCTGTATGTGGGGAGTACCATATATGTGAGGAGGGTGCCCATGGAGGTCAGAAGAGGGCATCTAATTCCCTAGACATGCAGTTATAGAAGGTCCCTGCTTTAGCTTAGGATGATTTTTACTTTAATTTATTTATGTGTGTTTGTACAGGTGCCATTGGAGGTCAGAAGATAAAACTGGAGGCCACAGGCAGTACATCATCTTCTACCATGAATGCTGTGATTAAGTTGTTGGTAAATTCTTTCTCCCAGTTAGTGTAAGTACTTGCTACTAAACTGAAACTGGACAATAAAACCACAATCAGTGGCTATCTTTAAAATTAATCTTTATTTTAGCAAGCAAAAATGAAAGAGAAGGGCTGAGGATATGCAGCTCAGTAGATGGGGCTATGAAGCCGGGTTTCAGTCTCCAGCACTGTATAAACAAGGCATGGTAATGTCTGCCATCTGAGTTACACTGGAAGATTGACTGAAGAGAAGAGGGACAGAGCTGGATGGATTCTGCTTCTCAGAAATGAGGGGAGTAGCCTTCTTTTTCTTGAAAGACCCATCACCTAAGCAGTTCTCAGCCATAGGAGACTTCTTGGTTTGCCAGGCATGTCTCCAGACTAAGTTATGCTAAGGCTGGGGGAATACTTCCATGAACACCAGAACATCTCAGATAACAGTCACTGAGAGAAGGCTACTTCAAAGCTGAGGTGCCATCCCTCCAGATTCATGCCAGATGCAACGGTTCTGCTAAACTCTGCTGCATGGTAGCAGATGCCTATAGTCTCAGGAGTTAAAGGTCATTTTCAGGCATATCATGAATGTGGGTTAGCCTGGCCTACATAGGAGACTGTGTCAAAGGAGGAGGAAATACAGAAGAATTTGAAGTTAGCTGATCACATGAAACTGGGCAAACAGGAAAGGACACAAAACACAAAGCACATGATGACTTTAAACTGTAAATGTGAGGACCCAGAATCATACTGCTACATATAAGCAGTGTGTGTATGGGAAATAATCAAATATGAAAGAATGGAAAACTTGCTTTCCATTAGCTACTGATGTACACCTGTAGAATAAATTCTGAAATTGTAATGCCATCAGTTTACAGCCATGATAGTAATAATGGCTTTCAATTAGAAAATAAACACAGATGAGAAGATAGATAGATGTCAATAGATAAGAGTACCCATTGGCACATGTGTGAGGACCTGAGTTTGAATTCTGTATTCCCATGTCAAAAGCCAGGTGGGGCAGCACAACCATGTAACCACAACTTTCTGCATCCTTGGGTCCTCCTGGCTTCCAGCTTAACCCCAGGTTTAATAAAAGACCCTGTCTTGAGGAAATAAGGCAGAGAGGGCAGAGAGGGATTGAGTAGGACACTGGGTGCCTTTATCTGTTATCTGAACCCACACCTAGGGGTATGCACAACTGCACATACTCCTGCACATGCATCCACTACACAAAGAAGATAAAAATCTCTAAGCAATTTTTTATGGTTTTTCAAAACAGGGTGGCTCGGTATAACCCTGCATGTCCTGCAATCTATGATGTAGACCAGGCTGGCCTTGAACTCAGAGAGATCCACTTGACTCTGCCTGGCAAGTGCAGGGATGAAAGGAATGCTCCACAACTCCCCAGCTATGAGTTATTTTTAAGTACATGAAAGAATGAAGAAGACCAATGCACGTGCAAAAAGAAGCTACTTACAGATCACACAAAGGAAAGTTATATCTTTACCATGGAGTAGGCAGGAGAACACATGTTCAACAGGGGCTCCCAGAGAGCTTAGGCACCATTTGGGTACATGCAACCTGGAAGGATTATTAGACACAGATGTCTAGGCAGAACTCTGAGAGTGCATGCTGGGAAAGATGCAAAAAACACCCCTGCTCACACAGGTAACACTCAGATGATTGGAGCTATCCATCATGGCTAGCCTTAATGGTAGCGGCAAATTTTTGTTCATGTGCATCCAGAAAATTCCATGTTAATAATAGCCACATCTGTCTTTCAGCAACTCAACAACGGTATCCCTCTACCTAGAAAAGCCTCCTTGCATATTTCCTGAGCAACCCACCCACTCCCTGAGAGTTTCCTTGTCCACAGATCAGGAAGGGTTGGCTTACATTTTATGAAACTGTTTGTCTTTGGAGTTATTATAAGCATTCATCATCAGTTGAAGAAAGTCAACTCAGTGCTAGAAGCAGAAAGAGAAGTTGCAAAAATGGAAGGTCAAGGGTAAGGTCAGAGGTCAGAGGTAGATCAGGAATGCAGAACCTTAATTCTCTCCTTTCTGAGACAACGTTTTCTTAAATTCACAGCTGTGGCTCTGGTTGCTTGAGTCATCAAGGAACAAAAGCAAGAGTGGCTAAACTAGGAAGAATCTAGTTTCCACATCAACCACTGTTACCTCAAATTATGATGAATACAATTTTAAACAATCACTTTTATTCTTTGGAAATGTTTTTGAAGGAGAGAATTTGATCATTTTTATTTGTTATTGGAGAAGTTCATACATGTACACAATCAAATATGGTCATCTCCATCCAACTGTTTCCCCAGTCCGATTCCTTCTATATCATCTGTACCATTTCTTCCTCCACCTTCTATGCCCTCTTCTAAATCACCTACCGAATCCAAGTAGTACTGCTTACATGTGCATGGCTGGGTGGCCATCTACTGCTGCAGGGGAAACCACTGTCCACACCCTCCCTCCACAGCTAACAACTACCAATTGTTCCTCAGCAAGGGCCAAGCTTGGAGAGATTCTGGCCAATCTGCACTGGAGTTTTGACACTCTTGATCTGGTTCAGGTCTTGTGCCATGCCAATTATTTTTCATTTCTTATGCATGATATTCTAGTTTTCATTCCCATTGCTAAGAGTTAATTCCTGTCTTATTCTCAAACAACTTTTTAAAAATCCAGTTTCTCCTCTCCAAGAAAATATAAATATTCTTTCTCTCTCTAAATCAAGCCTTCTCTACCTGCGATTAGCACACAGATCACATATTCACAGCCCGACATGTTTCAAACAGTGAGCCTCTTATAAAGCCACCACGTCCTACCTTCTGCTTAATTTCCAAGCGATTTTCCTTCATCTGTCCACAAATTTTTTTGAAAAATTCTATTGAATCCTTTGGGAAGATGGAGATATTTAACATTTCATATACTGGGGTGAGGCATGGAAAAAGTACTGGAAAAAAATGAGTTTTAATGGAAATGCAAGTTTCATTTTTAAAAATCATAAAGCAATCCCTAGAATAAGTCACCAGTGTCTCAACCAGAAGCCATTCTCTCTGTGACCTTTCTCACACTGGGGCAGCAGCATACTTCTCCTTCTGCACTTTGAAGTAGTCAAAGCTGCAACCTGACTCTTAAATTTAACTCTGTTCCAGGAGTTCATGTGGATTCAGAAAGAAAATACAGAGGCTGATAAGATTGATCAACAGCTAAATGTTCCTGCAGACAAGTCTAACAACCTGAGTTTGATCCCTGGATCCCACTCTGTGAAAGAAAGAACCAAATGCTCTATTTTGTCCTCTGATCTACACATGCTACACAAACACCAAATCATTCAGACACAAAGAACAGCCAAGGCAACACAGAGAACCCTGCCTCAAAAAGAAAAAGAAAAGAAAAAGAAACAAGCTCAAAGATAGGTAACCAAAAAGCAGGAAGAATGAAAAATCACATACTCTCCCTCACTTCCAGGTTCTAGCTTATATGAATAAATATGTGAACATTTCTAAGTATAGATATTATACAGTGCTTAAAGCAGACACACAGGATAATAAATGTGACAAGGATGGAGTGTATGCATAGGGACACATGAGCTGTGAATTGAAATATAATGGACAGGGACAGTATTGAAACCCAATGACACACTATGGTTAATTGTACCCAGAATACACACACACACACACACACACACACACACACACACACACACACACACACACACACACACACACAGAGAGAGAGAGAGAGAGAGAGAGAGAGAGAGAGAGAGAGAGAGAGAGAGAGTTAGCACTACCAGAAGAGCCAGGTTTGATTCCCAGAATCCAGATGCTTGCTCTCAAAACCTGTAACTCCAGTTCAAAGAAATTCAAGAACCCATTGTGGCTATTTAGGCACTTCATGCATGCCGGCAAAACACCCAAGCATGTAAGAGAAGATCTAGCCGGCCAGTGGTGATGCATGCCTTTAATTCCTGCACTAAGAAGACAAGGGCAGATTGAGCTAGGTGAGTTCAAGACCAGCCTAGTCTACAGAGTGAGTTCTGGGGCACCCAAAGATAGATGGGAAAACCCTGACCCTAATAATTGAAATAGAGTGAGTGAGAGAGAGAGAGAGAGAGAGAGAGACAGAGACAGAGAGAGAGAGAGAGGAAGAAGCTAATCTAAAATCATACATTAAAATATCTAAATCCTGCATTTCTGGAAGACATTTATATGTACAGTAGCCACAGGACTATAGACAATGTATTTTCAGTTGTTTAATATGTTAAAAATTCAGTTACTTTTTAACTCAGAAAGGCTGATTCTGAATATAACCCCCAAAATATAAAACGAAATATTTAAACATAACCTTGTATATGAAGGCTCATAGCAGTGAAATTCATGGTAAACATGTGAGACTAACAGCAATGTCCATCAACAGATAGGGAGGATAATTTGCTCATAGACACAGGACGTAGCGATGATTGATTCTTTAATGTTGTTTTAGATGAAAGAGGCCTGTCACAGAACAAAGTCCTCTAGGACTGACATTGGTAATGGGCCAGGTTGGCTGATTCCTAAGAGATCAGAGTGCTGAGAATAAGGGGCTGTTGAGTGCTGAGCCCTAAATGGAGCATCTACATCAGCATCCACACACATCAAGGCTCAAGGAACATCATGAAAGAGAGTGTGGAAATAAAGTCAGAGGCAGGAATGAGGAGTATAAAATCCCATATCCAAGACATGGCATGGCTGTCTCCTGAACTGACCGCCTGCATTAGATCAAGCCAATAATATGGGTCAGAATCCTAGCAGTCAGCACTGAATGGGCTCAAACAGCTACCAAAGCAGAGAAAGGGAAAGGAAATTGGGAAAAGGGAAAGATGTGTTGCGGTGTCTAAGTGATGGGGGAAGAAAGAGTTAGTAGTGGGTATAATCAAGCCAAATGGCATACCTGTATGATCTTGCAACCATGGAGAGTTCTGCATTTACAGAGAGTCAAATTTGTATTTATATGAATGTGTATTTATACAAATGAAAGAGTTCTAAAATAAAACAGTGTCCTTTGCATTACAGAAGCTTTGCAACTTCATGAGGTCCCATTTGTCTATTCTAGATCTTAGACCATAAGACACTGGTGTTCTGTTCAGGAATTTTCACCCGTACCCAGCTGTTCGAGAGTTTTCCCCACTATCTCTTCTATTAGATTCAGTGTATCTGGTTTTATGTGGAGGTCCCTGATCCACTTGGACTTGAGCTTTGTACAAGGAGAAGGAATGGATCAATTTGGATTCTTCTACATGTAGACCGCCAGTTGAACCAGCACCATTTGTTGAAAATGAGTGGTTTTAGCTCCTTTGTCGGAAATCAAGTGACCATATGTGTGTGGGTTCATTTATGGGTCCTCAATTCTATTCCATTGATCTACCTGTCTGTCACTGGACCAATACCATGCAGTTTTTATCACTACCGCTCTGTAGTACAGCTTGAGATCAGGGATGCTGATTCCCCCAGAAGTTCTTTTGTTGTTAAAGATAGCTTTTGCTATCCTGGACTTTTTATCGTTTCAAATGAATTTGAGAATTCCTCTTTCTAAGTCTGTGAAGAATTGAGTTCGAATTTTGATGGTGATTGCATTGAATCTGTAGATTGCTTTTGGCAGAATGGCCATTTTTACTATATTAATCCTTTCCATCCATGAGCATGGCAGATCTTTCCACCTCCTGAGGTCTTCTTTGATTTCTTTCTTCAGAAACTTGAAGTTCTTGTCATACAGATCTTTCACTTGTTTGGTTAGAGTCACAACAAGATACTTTATATTGTTTGTGACAATTGTGAAGGGTGTCATTTCTCTAATTAATTTCTCAGCCTGTTTATCCTTTGAGTATAGGAAGGCTACTGATTTGTTTGAGTTAATTTTATATCTGGCCACTTTGCTGAAATTATTTTCAGCTGCAGGAGTTCTCTGGTGGACTTTTTCGAGTCACTTAGGTATACGATCATATCATCTGCAAATAGTGATAATTTGATTTCTTCCTTACCAATTTGTATCCCTTTGACCTCCTTTTGTTGTCTAATTGCTATAGCTAGAACTTCAATTACTATATTGAATAGATAGGGAGAGAGAGGGCAGCCTGGTTTAGTCCTCGATCTTAGTGGTATTGCTTTAAGTTTCTCTCCATTTAGTTTGATGTTGGCAACTGGTTTGCTGTATATTGCTTTTACTTTGTTTAGGTATGGGGCCTTGAATTCCTGATCCTTCCAAGACTTTTATCATGAAGGGATGCTGAATTTTGTCAAATGCTTTTTCAGGATCTAAGGAAATGACCATGTGGTTTTTTTCTTTGAGTTTGTTTACGTAGTGAATTACATTGATGGATTTCCGGGTATTGAACCATCCCTGAATCCCTGGGATGAAGCCCACTTGATCATGATGAATGATCGTTTTGATGTGTTCTTGGATTCAGTTTGCGAGAATTTTATTGAGTATTTTTGCATCGATATTCATAAGGGAATTTGGTCTGAAGTTTTCTATCTTTGTTTGGTCTTTGTGAGGTTTTGGTATCAGTGTGATTGTGGCCTCATAGAAGGAACTGGGTAGTGTTCCTTCTGTTTCTATACTGTGGAATAGATTGAAGAGTATTGGTATTAGATCTTCTTTGAAGATCTGATAGAATTCTGCAGTGAACCAATCTGGACCTGGGCTTTTTTTGGTTGGGAGACTTTTAATGACTGCCTCTATTTCTTTAGGCATTATGGGACTGTTTAGATGGTTTATCAGATCCTGACTTAGCTTTGGTATTTGATATCTGTCTAGAAAATTGTCCATTTCATCCAAATTTTGCAGTTTTGTTGAGTATAGGCTTTCGTAGTAGGATCTGAAGATTTTTTAAATTTCCTCAGAATCTGTTGTTATGTCTCCCTTTTCATTTCTAATTTTGTTAATTTGGATTCTGTCTCTGTGCCCTCTGGGTAGTCTGGCTAGGAGTTTATCTATCTTGTTGATTTTCTCAAAGAACCAACTCCTGGTTTTGCTGATCTTTTGTATAGTTCTTTTTGTT
>CM052721.1:348251-358992 GCA_028551405.1 Uromys caudimaculatus | reverse complement strand
TAATAGGTAAGCATTTTGCCAAATGAAAAAGATTCCAGACCCCAGGTATGAGTTTTAAATCTCCTCTGTAATTCTAATGTACATCCACTGGTTGAAAAGACTGTGAGAAGAGAGCTTCAGTAAGTTCTGGAAGAGTACAACATGCAACAAACATTCTAAACATGACCATTGCACCTCTGGATGGCACATGATATACCCAATCTCCAATGTACATGACCAGAATTTCAAACAAAATGCATGGAATCCAGTCATATTGGCCTACACTGACTCTTCATAATGCTAGTTTCTATTCTGTACAGACAGAGAAGAAGAAGACCCTTAGCTAATACCTGGATACAAATAGCTCAGGTGGCAAGAAAAGAGATTATGCCTCAAACATGACTAACCATTTTTATACACAGAGCCTTCCATTATAAAAATGCCTCACATAAAACATTATTTGTAGAGATAGCTTTCTCCCTCACCTGAGTTTCCTTACAAGGCTGAAAGGAGAAGTTCTGCAGAATTTTAGTGAGAACAAGTTTCATATTCATGAGACGAAACCTCATGGCAATGCAGTTTCTGGGTCCATTTCCAAAGGGCACATATAGATAAGGATCAATGTTACCCTTGTTCTCCTTGCTGAATCTGGAGACACAACAGTAGATGACAAGTTAACAAATGGTAAAAGCATAAGACCAACACATGTGAAGTCGACTTTTGACATCTAATCAGTAAACATAGGTAGTTTGGGAAAGATTCATGGAACTTCTTGCAGGTATTTGGATCTGAAAAATTTACACTAAAGGTCCTTTCCATCCCCCTTCCCTTGTAAGAGTCTCCATATGGTTGTAATGAGATAAATACTGTTTTTTTTAAAAAATACATCCTTTTGTGGTCACACACTAGTATAACAGTGGTGCTATGGGGTAGGAGGAACCAACCATTTTCTGACATGATTGGAGATCCAAATCACAAAGGAAATTAATGTATGGTACTGTAAATCTGGTCAAAATCCCATGGCTACAGACATCATAGACACAAGATGACAATATTTTGCTAAGTGGACAAGGTATCAAAATATCTTCTAAATATTTATGATTACACAAATAAAAATTAGTGATGATCTGAGCCATGGTCAGCAAAACTTCAGTTCGCAATGGGAGACATTTAATGCAGAAACTTATGACTGCTCATAGTGTTGAGAATAAGCACTGGTATATTTCGCAGCCCCTCTGAAGCTCAGGAAAACTCACAGAAGAAAGGTCAGAAAGAATGTAAGAGTTGGAGCATGAAATAGATTCTGTGAAGTACTATCTTCTGAACTTGACACGTACATTGCACTCATTAACTCACAGCAGCTGTCAATACCTACAGAAGACTAGACACATTAGCATTCCTTCATGAATAAGGAAGGGAGTCCATGAAATGCCACCTCCATAAAGAGATGCTGGCAAGAAGGAAGAAGTTTTTCTTCAATGGTGCAACCAATGGAGAGTTGACCATTGTCCAGTTTTTAATGCCTTCATTTATGTTTATGCAAGCAACCCTAAGTAAACTCACAAGTCACCAAAAAAAAAAAAACCATAAAAACAGTCAGAAGACTTCTTGGAAATAGACAGGAATTACACATGAGTGGGTAGGATTAGAGTCAGGGCAGTATGAAGTGAAAATGACCAGAATTCAATCCATTCATGTGATTGTCAAAAAAATTACAAGGAACAAGAAAGGAACTACATCCTTAAACACTAAAAATCCATTCAGGATGATGCTGAGTTCCGTCTCTGAAAAGCACATTTCATTTCGAATGCAAGTAATGTCGGTTCCTGACCCACATTTAAGTGGGTCATTAACAACTTGAGGAAGAAGGAGGAAAACACTCTGTATTTAAGTGGTCATATTTCCTTCCTATCTAACTTCCACTCTCCTCTCCTTTCTTCCCTTTCACTGCCATTCTTCTCACAGAATGCAAGTGGATGTAAAATCATAATTAGAGCATCTTCCTATAAGCGACATCATAGCATACACAGGCCTGCATAGTGTAGAGTGGGTGCCTGCTCCTGGAGTTCTGATACCTTTCAGGGCAGGATTTCACAGGTTTTTGCCAGTGCTGTGGGTCATGGTGAAGAGCATAAACTGGAATCATCACTACTGACCCTCTGGGGATAAACACACCATTGATTTCAAGATCTTTTTTACAGGTTCTCTCAAGTCTATTAGTAACTGGCTATACTCTGAGGGTTTCATTCACCACCATATCCAGGTATTCCATTTCCATCACACTATCATAGGTGGGAGGTGCCTAGGAATAAAGAAAAAGATTTGTGCTGAGATTGTAGATTAACTTTCAACTGTTTCTAGTGTTGAATTCTCAACATTCCCAAAGTCAAGCTCAGAAGCTCAAAGGACCTTAGTTAGTACTTACAATACATTTTAAAGGTTTTAAAAATTGCTTTATTTCATACATATAAATCTTTTCCTTACATGTTTGCATACACCATATGAGTACAATGCCAACAGCCGCCAACAGAGGGTACTAGATTTCCTGTAACTAGATTTAGAGCAGTTGAGAGCTGCCATTTTCATGAAGGGACTCAAAACAAGGATGGATCCCATGGAAGACTAGCAAGTGTTCTTAACTATTGTGCCAAGTCTCAAGCTCCTTACAAAGTGGAATAACTATCACTTGGTGCCTGGAAGATGCTCAGTTAGTGAAGGGTCCATCTACTATGCAAGCCTGAGAATGAAGAATTCAGATACAAATCATTTCTAAAGCCTCACACAGTGGTAACCATCTATAATCCCAGTAGCAGGTAGACTGAGTCAGGGCATGCCTGGTTCTCATTGGCAAGAAAACCTAACCTAATCAATAAGCTCCAGGTTTGGTAAGAGATCGTGTATCATAAAACAGTGTGGAGAGTGATTTGGGAATATACATAATGTAGGTCCATGACCTACACACACAGATACACACACACATGTGCACACTGAGAGAGAGAGAGAGGAATTTGGCTCATGATTTAGACACCAAGGCTCACATCTTGGCTTCTTCTCCATTAACTATAAATAGATAGGAAGAATCGTGGCACAGAGATGAGGCAACCCATGCAGCTCATGAAGGCCAAGGCTAGGCTATCTCAGTGCAGGTACACAGCAGATCCAGCAATATCATTGAACCATACAGAGAGCTGTATGTTAAGTGCGTATCTTTAACATCACATAGGCAGTGTTCATGTTGCTTACTTGGTACTCTTGTGGTAGTAGATCACAGACATACCAGACCCAGTCCAGTGTCACAACCTTCTGTTGCCATGAGAAGATTTAGGGCCCATTTCTCCTTATGTGGTCCTTTTATAATAATTTCTAAACAGTGCTAGGAAAAGGCACTGCTTGTGCTCTTGTGACAAATTATCAAGGCATGCTCAGACATCTCAGTTAGCAAAGGCACCTGCCACTGAGCCTACTGACATGCTTTGGACCCTTAAAACTCATGTAGTAGAAAGAGAGAACAAATTCCTTCAGATTATCCTTTGACCTCCACACACATGCCGCAGCACACATGCCCACACACATATATAAACTCATATACATACATAAGTCTGTACACATGTACATTCATATTTGTGTACATATACAACTACATACAAACATCCAAAAATATTAAAAGAAAAATCAACAAAACTGGAAAGATTGTTCAGTGGTGTGAATGCATACTCACACTCATTCACACACACATTCACACACACACACACTAACCCTTACTCACTCTCTGTCTCTGTCTGTGTCTCTCTTTCTCTCTGTCTCTCTGTGTCTGTCTCTGTCTCTTTCTCTCTCTCTACACACACACACACACACACACACACACACACACACACACAAACACACACATAAAATATTGTGGGTGACAAGAGTGTGTCCTTGTTGAGGCTTTACCTATTCCCTCCTACACCAACCCCTCACCTTATTGGGCAAAGACCTATCGATCTCCTCCTACAGTTTCTTCTGGATATCATTATGAGTGGCCAGGGAATACAGGGCAAAGGAATGTGTGTTGCTGGTAGTTTCATAGCCAGCAAAAATAAAGATAATTGACTGGACTGTGATCTCCACGTCAGACAGGACTGGAAGTAAGAGAACATCTCAGATAAGTCATGTCAGGATGGAACATCAAAGAGGAAATGAGAAAATCAAATGAGCCCCCATTTTCCTAGAGAGATTATAGAGGTGCTGTCTAGTCACTCTGTCATCACCATGGCAGCAACATGACACATTCAGAGAGGAATGCTTCTTGGAGGTTGTCTCCGTGTTTCTGCTGTTCCTCATCATTTCCAGTGGGCTGCTTCAAGACATGAATTTTCTTGTTTGTAAATTTTATTTTTATTTATGAGTATTTCTGTATATGGGGAGTACCATATATGTGGGGAGGGTGCCCATGGAGGTCAGAAGATAACACTGGAGGCCACAGGAAGTATATCATCTTCTACCATGAATGCTGTGATTAAGTTGTTGGTAAATTCTTTCTCCCAGTTAGTGTAAGTACTTGCTACTAAACTGAGACTGGGCTATAAAGCCACAATCAGTGGCTATCTTTAAAATTAATATTTATTTTAGCAATTAAAACTGAAAGAGAAGGGCTGAGGATATGTAGCTCAGTAGATGGGGCTATGAAGCCGGGTTTCAGTCTCCAGCACTGTATAAACCAGGCATGGTAATGTCTGTCATCTGAGTTACACTGGAAGATTGACTGGAGAGAAGAGGGACAGAGCTGGATGAATTCTCTTTCTCAGAAATGAGGGGAGTAGCCTTCTTTGTATTGAAAGACCCATCACCTAAGCAGTTTTCAGCCATAGGAGAATTCCTAGTTTGCAAGGCATGTCTCCAGATTAAGTTATGCTAAGGCTTGGGGAATACTTCCAAGAACACCAGAAAATCTCAGAGTACAGTCACCGAGAGAAGGTTACTTCAAAGCTGAGGTGCTATCCCTCCAGATTCATGCCAGATGCAATGGTTCTGCTAAAACTCTGCTGCATGGTAGCACATGCCTATAGTCTCAGGAGTTAAAGGTCATTTTCAGGCATATCATGAATGTGGATTATCCTGGGCTACATAGGAGACTGTGTCAAAAGGAGGAGGAAGTACAGAAGAATTTGAAGTTAGCTGATCACATGAAATTGGGCAACCAGGAAAGGACTCAAAACACAAATTAGATGATGACTTTAAACAGTAAATGTGGGGACCCAGAATCATACTGCTACATATAAGCAAGTGTGTGTATGGGAAAGAATCGAATATGAAAGAATGTAAAACTCGCTTTCCATTAGCTACTGATGCACACCTGTAGAAGAAATTCTGAAATTGGAATGCCATCAGTTTACAGCCATGATAGTAATAATGGCTTTCAATTAGAAAATAAACAGAGATGAGAGGCTAGATAGATGTCAACGGATAAGAGTACCTATTGGCACATGTGTGAGGACCTGAGTTTGAATCCTCAGTTCCCATGTAAAAAGCCAGGTGGGGCAGCACACCCATGTAACCACAACTTTCTGCATCCTTGGGTCCTCCTGGCTTCCAGCCTAACCCCAGGTTTAATAAAAGACCCTGTCTGGAGGAAATAAGGCAGAGAGGGAAGAGAGGGATTGAGTAAGACACTGGGTGCCTTTATCTGTTATCTGAACCCACACCTAGGGGTATGCACAAGTGCACATACTCCTGTAAATGCATCCACTACACAAAGAAGATAAAAATCTGTAAGCAATTTTTTATGTTTTTTCAAAACAGGGTGGCTCTGTATAACACTGCATGTCCTGCAATCTATGATGTAGACCAGGCTGGCCTTGAACTCAGAGAGATCCACTTGCCTCTGCCTGGCAAGTGCAGGGATGAAAGGCATGGTCCACAACTCCCCAGCTATGAGTAATTTTTAAGTACATAAAAGAATGAAGAAGACCAATGCACATGCAAAAAGAAGCTACTTACACATCACACAAAGGAAAGTTATATCTTTACCATGGAGTAGGCTGGAGAACACATGTTCAACAGGGGCTCCCAGAGAGCTTCAGCACCTTTTGGGTACATGCACCCTGGCAGGATTATTAGACACAGATGTCTAGGCAGAACTCTAAGAGTGTATGCTGGGAAAGATGCAAAAAACACCTGTGCTCACACAGGTAACACTCAGATGATTGGAGCTATCCATCATGGCTAGCCTTAATGGTAGCAGCAAACTTTTGCCCATGTACGTCCAGAAAATTCCATGTTGATAATAGCCACATCTGTCTTTCAGCAACTCAACAACGGTATCCCTCTACCTAGAAAAGCCTCCTTGCATATTTCCTGAGCAACCCATCCACTCCCTGAGAGTTTCCTTGTCCACAGATCGGGAAGGGTTGGCTTACCTTTTATGAAACTCTTTGTCTTTGGAGTTATTATAAGCATTCATCATCAGTTGAAGAAAGTCAACTTGGTGCTAGAAGCAGAAAGAGAAGTTGCAAAAATGGAAGGTCAAGGGTAAGGTCAGAGGTCAGAGGTAGGCCAGGAATACAGAACCTTAATTCTCTCTTTTCTGAGACATTGTTTTCTTAAATTCACAGCTGTGGCTCTGGTTGCTTGAGTCATCAAGGAACAAAAGCAAGAGTGGCTAAACTAGGAAGAATCTAGTTTCCACATGAACCACTGTCACCTTAAATTATGATGAATACAATTTTAAACAATCACTTTTATTCTTTGGAAATGTTTTTGAAGGAGAGAATTTGATCATTTTTTTTGTTATTGGAGAAGTTCATACATGTACACAATCAAATATGGTCATCTCCATCCAACTGTTTCCCCAGTCCAATTCCTTCTTTATCATCTGTACCATTTCTTCCTCCACCTTCTATGCCCTCTTCTTAATCACCTACCAAATCCAAGTAGTACTGCTTACATGTGCATGGCTGGGTGGCCATCTACTGCTGCAGGGGAAACCACTGTCCACACCCTCCCTCCTCAGTTAACAACTACCAATTGTTCCTCAGCAAGGGCCAAGCTTGGAGAGATCCTGGTCGATCTGCACTGGAATTTTGACACCCTTGATCTGGTTCAGGTCTTGTGCCATGCCAATTATTTTTCATTTCTTATGCATGATATTCTAGTTTTCATTCCCATTGCTAAGAGTTAATTCCTGGCTTATTCTGAAACAACTTTTTAAAAATCCAGTTTCTCCTCTCCTAGAAAATATAAATATTCTTTCTCTCTCTAAATCAAGCCTTCTCTACCTGCCATTAGCACACAGATCACATATTCACAGCCTGACATGTTTCAAACTGAGAACCTCTTATAAAGCCACCACGTCCTACCTTCTGCTTAATTTCCAAGCGATTTTCCTTCATCTGTCCACAAATTTTTTGAAAAATTCTATTGAATCCTTTGGGAAGATGGAGATATTTAACATCTCATATACTGGGATGAGAAGGTACTGGAAAAAAATTAGTTTTAATGGAAATGCAAGTTTCATTTTTAAAAATCATAAAGCAATCCCTCGAATAAGTCACCAGTGTCTCAACCAGAAGCCATTCTCTCTGTGACCTTTCTCACACTGGGGCTGCAGCATACTTCTCCTTCTGCACTTTGAAGTAGTCAAAGCTGCAACCTGACTCTTAAATTTAACTCTGTTCCAGGAGTTCATGTGGATTCAGATAGAAAATACAGAGGTTGATAAGATGGACCAACAGCTAAATGTTCCTGCAGACAAGTCTAACAACCTGAGTTTGATCCCTGGATCCCACTCTGTGAAAGAAAGAACCAAATGCTCTAAGTTGTCCTCTGATCTACACATGCTACACAAACAACAAATCATTCAGACACAAAGAACCGCCAAGGCAACACGGAGATCCCTGCCTCAAAAAGAAAAAGAAAAGAAAAAGAAACAAGCTCAAAGATAGGTAACCAAAAAGCAGGAAGAATGAAAAATCACATACTCTCCGTCACTTCCAGGTTCTAGCTTATATGAATAAATATGTGAACAGGGCTAAGTGTAGATATTATACAGTGCTTAAAGGAGACACAGAGGATAATATTAGATGACAAGGGTGGAATGTAGGCATAGGGACACATGAGCTGTGAATCGAAATATAATGGACAGGGACAGTATTGAAACCCAATGACACACTATGGTTAATTGTACCCAGAATACACACACACACACACACACACACACACACACACACACAGAGAGAGAGAGAGAGAGAGAGAGAGAGAGAGAGAGAGAGAGAGAGAGAGAGTTAGCACTACCAGAAGAGCCAGGTTTGATTCGCAGAATCCAGATGCTTGCTCTCAAAACCTGTAACTCCAGTTCAAAGAAATTCTAGAACCCATTTGTGGCTATTTAAGCACTTCATGCATGCCGGCAAAACACCCAAGCATGTAAGAGAAGATCTTGCCGGCCAGTGGTGATGCGTGCCTTTAATTCCTGCACTCAGAAGACGAGGGCAGGTTGAGCTAGGTGAGTTCAAGACCAGCCTAGTGTACAGAGTGAGTTCTGGGGCACCCAAAGATAGATGGGAAAACCCTGACCCTAAAAATTGAAATAGAGTGAGTGAGTGAGAGAGAGAGAGAGAGAGAGAGAGAGAGATAGGAAGAAGCTAATCTAAAATCATACATTAAAATATCTAAATCCTGCATTTCTGGCAGACATTTATATGTACAGTAGCCACAGCTATAGACAATGTATTTTCAGTTGTTTAATATGTTAAAAATTCAGTTACTTTTTAACTCAGAAAGGCTGATTCTGAATATAACCCCCAAAACATAAAACGAAATATTTAAACATAACCTTGTATATGAAGGCTCATAGCAGTGAAATTCATGGTAAACATGTGAGACTAACAGCAATGTCCATCAACAGATAGGGAGGATAATTTGCTCATAGACGAAGGACGTAGCAATGATCGATTCTTTAATATTGTGCTAGCTGAAAGAGGCCTGTCACAGAACAAAGTCCTCTATGACTGACATTGGTAATGGGCCACGTCGGCTGATTCCTAAGAGATCAGAGTGCTGAGAATAAGGGGCTGTTGAGTGCTGAGCCCTAAATGGAGCATCTATATCAGCATCCACACACATCAAGGCTCAAGGAACATCATGAAAGAGAGTGTGGAAATAAAGTCAGAGGCAGGAATGAGGAGTATAAAATCCCATATCCAAGACATGGCATGGCTGTCTCCTGAACTGACCGCCTGCATTGATCAAGCCAATAATATGGGTCAGAATCCTAGCAGTCAGCACTGAATGGGCTCAGACAGCTACCAAAGCAGAGAAAGGGAAAGGAAATTGGGAAAAGGGAAAGATGTGTTGCGGTGTCTAAGTGATGGGGGAAGAAAGAGTTAGTAGTGGGTATAATCAAGACAAATGGCATACCTGTATGATCTTGCAACCATGGAGAGTTCTGCATTTACAGAGAGTCAAAATTGTATTTATACGAATGTGTATTTATACAAATGAAAGAGTTCTAAAATAAAACAGTGTCCTTTGCCTTACAGAAGCTTTGCAAGTTCATGAGGTCCCATTTGTCTATTCTAGATCTTAGACCATAAGCCACTGGTGTTTTGTTCAGGAATTTTCACCCGTACCCAGCTGTTTGAGAGTTTTCCCCACTATCTCTTTTACTAGATTCAGTGTATCTCGTTTTATGTGGAGGTCCCTGATCCAATTGGACTTGAGCTTTGTACAAGGAGATAGGAATGGATCAATTTGGATTCTTCTATGTGTAGACCGCCAGATGAACCAGCACCATTTGTTGAAAATGCCATCTTTTTTTCCACTGAGTGGTTTTAGCTCCTTTGTCGGAAATCAAGTGACCATATGTGTGTGGGTTCATTTCTGGGTCCTCAATTCTATTCCATTGATCTACCTGCCTGTCACTGGACCAATACCATGCAGTTTTTATCACTACCGCTCTGTAGTACAGCTTGAGATCAGGGATGCTGATTCCCCCAGAAGTTCTTTTGTTGTTAAAGATAGCTTTTGCTATCCTGGGTTTTTTATTGTTTCAAATGAATTTGAGAATTCCTCTTTCTAAGTCTATGAAGAATTGAGTTGGAATTTTGATGGTGATTGCATTGAATCTGTAGATTGCTTTTGGCAGAATGGCCATTTTTACTATATTAATCCTTCCCATCCATGAGCATGGCAAATCTTTCCACCTCCTGAGGTCTTCTTTGATTTCTTTCTTCAGAAACTTGAAGTTCTTGTCATACAGATCTTTCAGTTTTTTGGTTAGAGTTCCGCAATGATACTTTATATTGTTTGTGACAATTGTGAAGGGTGTCATTTCCCTAATTTCTTTCTCAGCCATTTTATCCTTTGAGTATAGGAAGGTTACTGACTTGTTTGAGTTAGTTTTATATCTGGCCACTTTGCTGAAATTGTTTTTCAGCTGCAGGAGTTCTCTGGTGGAGTTTTTCGAGTCACTTAGGTATACGATCATATCATCTGCAAATAGTGATAATTTGATTTCTTCCTTACCAATTTGTATCCTTTTGACCTCCTTTTGTTGTCTAATTGTTCTAGGTAGAACTTCAATTACTATATTGAATAGATAGGGAGAGAGAGGGCAGCCTGGTTTAGTCCTTGATCTTAGTGGGATTGCTTTAACTTTCTCTCCATTTAGTTTGATGTTGGCTACTGGTTTGCTGTATATTGCTTTTACTTTGTTTAGGTAAGGGGCCTTGAATTCCTGATCTTTCCAAGACTTTTATCATGAAGGGATGTTGAATTTTGTCAA
>CM052721.1:332963-348151 GCA_028551405.1 Uromys caudimaculatus | reverse complement strand
GCATCTTCAGCATCTAAGGAAATGACCATGTGGTTTTTTTCTTTGAGTTTTTTACGTAGTGAATTACATTGATGGATTTCCGGGTATTGAACCATCCCTAAATCCCTGGGATGAAGCCTACTTGATCATGATGAATGATCGTTTTGATGTGTTCTTGGATTCGGTTTGTGAGAATTTTATTGAGTATTTTTGCATTGATATTCATAAGGGAATTTGGTCTGAAGTTTTCTTTCTTTGTTGGGTCTTTGTGAGGTTTTGGTATCAGTGTGATTGTGGCCTCTTAGAAGGAATTGGGTAGTGTTCCTTCTGTTTCTATTTTGCGGAATAGATTGAAGATTATTGGTATTAGGTCTTCTTTGAACGTCTGATAGAATTCTGCAGTGAACCAATCTGGACCTGGGCTTTTTTTGGATGGGAGACTTTTAATGACTGCCTCTATTTCTTTAGGCATTATGGGACTGTTTAGATGGTTTATCAGATCCTGACTTAGCTTTGGTATTTGATATCTGTCTAGAAAATTGTCCATTTCATCCAGATTTTGCAGTTTTGTTGAGTATAGACTTTTGTAGTAGGATCTGAAGATTTTTTGAATTTCCTCAGAATCCATTGTTATGTCTCCCTTTTCATTTCTAATTTTGTTAATTTGAATTCTGTCTCTGTGCCCTCTGAGTAGTCTGGCTAGGAGTTTATCTATCTTCTTGATTTTCTCAAAGAAACAACTCCTGGTTTTGTTGATCCTTTGTATAGCTCTTTTTGTTTCTACTTGGTTGATTTCAGCCCTGAGTTTGATTATTTCCTGCCTTCTACTCCTCTTGTGTGTATTAGCTTATTTTTCTTCTAGGGCTTTCAGGTGTTTTGTTAAGCTGCTAGTGTATGCACTCCCCAGTTTCCTTTTGGAGGCACTCAAAGCTGTGAGTTTTCCTCTTAACACTTTTTTCAATGTGTCCCATAAGTTTGGGTATGTTGTACTTTAATTTTCATTAAATTCAAGGAAGTCTTTAATTTCTTTCTTTATTTCTTCCTTGACCAAGTTGTCACTGAGTAGAGCATTGTTCAGCTTCCATGTGTATGTGGGCTTTCTGTTGTTATTGTTGCCATTAAAGACCAGCCTTAAACCGTAGTGATCTGATAGGAGGCATGGGATTATTTCAATCGTCTTGTATCTGTAGAGGTTTGTTTTGTGACCGATTATGTGGTCAAATTTGGAGAAGGTACCATGAGGTGCTGAGAAGAAGGAATATTCTTTTGATTTAGGATTAAATGTTCTATAGATATCTGTTAAATCCATTTGGTTCATAATCTCTGTTAGTTTCACTGTGTCTCTGTTTAGTTTGTGATTCCAAGATCTGTCCATTGATGATAGTGGAGTGTTGAAGTCTCCTACTATTATTGTGTGAGGTGTGATGTGTGCTTTGAGCTTTAGTAAGGTTTCTTTTATGAATGTGGGTGCTCTTGCATTTGGAGCCTAGATGTTCAGTATTGAGAGTTCTTCTTGGTATATTTTTCATTGGATGAGTCCTTCCTTATCTTTTTTTGATGACTTTTGGGTGAAAGTCAATTTTATCCGATATGAGAATGGTTACTCCTGCCTGTTTTTTGGGACCATGTGTCTGGAATCTTGTTTTCTAGCCCCTTACTCTGAGGTAGTGTTTGTCTTTATCCCGTAAGTGTGTTTCCTGAATGCAGCAAAATGCTGGGTCCTCTTTATGGATCCAGTTTGTCAGTCTATGTCTTTTTATTGGGGAATTGAGTCCATTGATGTTAAGAGATATTAAGGAATAGTGACTGTTGGTTCCTGTTATTTTCAATGTTACTTTTAGGTTTGTGTGGCTATCTTCTTTTCAGTTTGTTGAAAGATTACTTTCTTGGGTTTTCTAGAGTGTGGTTTCCCTCGTTGAGTTGACGTTTACCATTTAGAATCCCTTGTAGGGCAGGATTTGTGGAAACATATTGTGTAAATTTTGTTTTGTCATGGAATATTTTGGTTTCACCATCTTTGTTAATAGAGAGTTTTGCTGGATATAGCAGCCTGGGTTGGCAGCTGTGTTCTCTTACGGTCTGTATGAATTCTGCCCAGCATGTTCTAGCTTTCATAGTCTCTGGTGAGAAGTGCGGTGTAATTCTGATAGGTCTGCCTTTATATGTTACTAGACTTTTTTCCCTTACTGGTTTTAATATTCTTTTTGTGTGTGTGTGTGTATTTGGTGTTTTCACTATAATGTGATGACACGAATTTCTTTTCTGGTCCAATCTGTTTGGAGTTCTGTAAGCTTCTTGTATATTTATGTTCATCTCTTTCTTTAGGTTAGGGAAGTTTTCCTCTATAATTTTGTTGAAGATATTTGCTGCTCCTTTAAGTTGGGAATCTTCACTCTCTTCTATACCTATTATCCTTAGGTTCTGTCTTCTCATTGTGTCTTGGATTTCAGAGATGTTTTGGGTTAGAAGCTTTTTGTATATTGCATTTTCTTTTACTGTTGTGTCAGTGTTATCTATGGTATCTTCTACTCCTGAGATTCTATCTTCTATTTCTTCTATTCTATTGGTGATGCTTACATCAATGTTTCCTGATCTCTTTCCTAGGTTTTCTAACTCCAGCGTCTTCTCCCTTTGTGATTTCTTTATCGTTTCTAATTCTCTTTTTATCTCCTGGATAGTTTTGTGCATTTCCTTTGTCTGTTTGATTGTGTTTTCTTGCAATTCTGCCTGTTTGATTGTGTTTTCCTGTAATTCTTTAATGGATTTTTGTATTTCCTCTTGAAAGGCTTCTAGTTGTTTATCTCTGTTCTCTTGTATTTCTTTAAGGGTGTTATTCATCTCTTTCTTAATGTCTTCTATCATCATCATGAGAAATCATTTAAAATCTGAGTCTTGCTTTTCTGGTGTGTTGGGGTATCCAGGGCTTGATGTGGTGGGAGAACTTTGTTCTGATAGTGCAGAGTACTGTTGATTTCTGTTCTTTATGTTCTTACCCTTGCCTTTTGCCATCTTTTTAACTCTGATGTTACCTGATCTTACTCTGTCTGGTTGTGGCTTGCCCCTCCTGCAGGCCTCTGTGTCAATACTCCTTGAAGACCAACTTTCTCTGAGAGGTGTTTGGATTTGGAGTGCTGTGGCATAGGGTCAGTTCTGGGGTGCAGAAAGAAATCAGAAGGATCTTGTCCCCAGGTGTCCCTTGGTTCCTATCTCCTGATGGCACGGGTCCCTCTTTATCTAGTGAGTTTGAACAGAAGTGGTGGTTTTGCCTGTGCTCAAATGTGCGTCAGCACTCCTGGGATACCCACTCTCTCCGGGAGTCTGGTGGCCCAGGCAGAGGTCTCCCCCCACAGATGAAACTGGAAGGTTCAGAGGTTTTGTGTCACTGGGTTCTAAGGCCCTGGATCCCAGCAGATCCAGGTGGGTCTGGGTGAGAGGTGTTGCTCCCCTTAACCCAACTCACGGCTTTTCCAAGCTCCTGGGAGTGTAGCTTTCTCCTGCGCTTGTTCACTATGGACTCCTGGTGGCCCAGGCAGAGGTCTCCACCCACAGATGCAAACCGGAAGGTTCAGAGGTTTTGTGTCCTTGAGTTATCAGGCCCTGGATCCCGGCGGATCCGGTCGGGTCTGGGTGAGAAGTGTTGTCCCTCTTAACCCCACTCAGGGCTTTTCCAAGCTCCTGGGAGGGTAGCTTTCTCTGGCGCTCATTGACACTGGACTCCTGGTGGCCCAGGCAGAGGTCTCCACCCAGCATAAATAGTGTTTTATGTGAGGCATTTTTTCCAGTGGAAGGCTTTGTCTATAAAAATGATTATGCATTTTTGAGGTTTAATAATTTGTTTTCTTGCCACTTGAGCTATTTGTTTTCAGGTATTAGCTAAAGGTCCCTTTATTCTCTGTCTGTATAGAATAGAACTTAGCATTATGAAGAATCAGTGTAGGTCAAAATGACAGGATTCCATGCATTTTTGAAATTCTAGTCATGTACATTGGAGATTGGGTATGTCATGTGTCATCCAGAAGTGCAATTGTCATATTTTCAATGTTTGTTGCATGTTGAACTCTTTGTCCAGAGCTTACAGAAGCCCTCTTCTCACAGTCTTTTCAACTAGTGGATGTACATTAGAATTATAGAGGAATTTAAAACTCATACATGGTGTCTGGGATCATTTTTAGTTGGCAAAATGCTTACCTATTATGCACAAATCTCTGGTTCTAATCCCCAGAAATACATGAACAAGCTGTGATGGTACATGCCTATAATCCCTACACTCAGGGGTTAGAAGATTTAGGACCAGAATTTCAAGGAATTTTTCGCCACTTAGTGAATTTGAAGCCAACATGGGTTATGAATCTCACAAAGGAACCAGGAACTCAAGATGCCTGCTCTTTTTTTGAAATCCCAAGACAACTCACCCAGAGTGTGGGTTTAAAAGCTCATCTCTGATTTCCTATGTCATGCCATGTTGAGGATCATTACTTTGAAAGACAGTTGGTGGGATTCATGAGGTGGCTCAGTTGTTAAGAGCACTTGCTGCCATTGGAAAGGAATTGGGTTTAGCTTCTAGTAACCACATGATGCCTCATAACCATTTCTATGTCCAGTTCCATGGTCTGAGTTGGTCCACTCTGGCTTCTCTTGAGACTTCTCACTTGGAGTATATATGTAATGTAAAGGAAAAACACTCCTGTACATAATCTATAAATCTTTAGAAAGTTGCATGTTAGGATAAATTTCAATCTTATGGAAGATCTTGATGATTCTGGCTCATTTCTCAGGAGTTGTGCTCTAGAAAATAGGTAGTTGTAATATTTCCATAAAGTATGTATCTTTATTCCCCTTCTTATTCTGCTCTCATATTTCAAGTTCCTGTTCACTCTCTAAATGAATATTCCCCTTAGGCTTCTGTTCTTATTTACTCCGTTTTCTATTTTTGGCTCCTACAGATAATTTTCACTCTCTATGCATCATTAAGACTTCCAGTTTCTTTTAAAATGTTTGTTCTCTATGTATTGAAGGATATCCCCCTCTCTTTTGTATATCACCTCATATTATTACTTTCAGAAACTCCAAATTGTTCTTTGAGGAGTGTTTTCCCATTGAAAACCTTTCATAAATGTATGAAATCCTGTCTTATAGTTATAATTTTCTTTCATAAAAACCTTAATTAAAAATTAAGGGTACCATTTATGTAAATATTTATATGTACAACTTTTTGTATACCTCCATCAAAATCATGTGTGCAATACTTAAAATTATAAAAGAGTAAAATAAGACATTTAGAAAAGCATTAATATTGCATTTTCTTTAATAACTTACTCTTGTTTCATGTATAGGGATGGATAAAATGTACAGGATAGGCAAACTAGCTTCCCAGGCCCTTGGGACATATGGACTGAGGAGAAACCTGGAGCAAGAGTTTTCCATTTTGCTTTGTGGTGGGAGACCTCCATTGCTAAGTAGCGCCAGGAAAAAGCTAGCCTCCCAGGCCCTCGGGACACAGGGACTGAGAAAAGCTTGGGACAGGAGCTTTCCGGTTTCCAACTGTGACTGGGGACCTCAGCCTGTGCCATAGGGCTCCATAGCTAAATAGTGCCAGGAGAAAGATAGATGCCCAGGATTGTGGACAAGCTTGTCTGTTCAGAGGGACCTGCCTGGAATCCCAGTACACAGTGACTGAGGAGTGTTCTTCTGGTTTCTTTCCAAGGCTGGGGAGCTGATCCTGTGATGCAGGTCTCCATAAAATAGTGCCAGGAGAGATCTGGTATCCCAGGAGTGCAGACATACCTCCGAGCACAGGCAAGACCACCATTTCTGTTCAAATTCACTGGATCAAGAGGGACCCTTGCAGAGCCATCAGGACACAGGGACCAAGGGACAGCTGGGGCAAGATCCTTCTGGTTTCTGTTTGCACCCCAGAGATGACCGTGTGCATTGCTCTCCAAAAGCAAATACCTCTCAGAGTGAGCTGGTCTTCAAGGACTATTGATACAGAGCCCTGCAGGAAGGACAAGCTACAGCCAGACAGAGTAAGACCAGCTAACATCAGAGTTCTCATGATGGCAAAAGGCAAAAGAAAGAGCATAAGGAAAAGAAACCAAGGCTACTTTGCATCATCAGAACCCAGCTCTTCCACCACAGTAAGCCCTGGATACCCCATCGCACCAGAAAAGCAAGTCTCAGATTTAAAATCTGTTCTCCAGATGATGATAGAAGACTTTAAGAAGGAAATAAATAACTCCCTTAAAGAAATACAAGAGAACACGGGTAAACAACTAGAAGCCCTTAAAGAGGAAACACAAAAATCCTTAAAGAATTACAGGAAAACACAATCAAACTCATGAAGGAAATGAACAAAACCACTGTGGAACTAAAAATAGAAATAATAAAGAAATCACAAAGGGAGACAACCCTGGAGTTAGAAAACCTAGGAAAGAGATCACGAGTCATTGATGCAAGCATCATCAACAGAATACAAGATATAGAAGAGAGAATATCAGGTGCGGAAGATACCATAGAATACATTCAAACAACAGTTAAAGAAAATGCAAAATGCAAAAAGCTCCTAACCCAAAAAAATCCATGAAATCAAGGACACAATGAGAAGACAGAATCTAAGGATAATAGGCATAGAAGAGAGTGAAGATTCCCAACTTAAAGGATCAGTAAATATCTTCAACAAAATTATAGAAGAAAACTTTGCTAACCTAAAGAAATAGATGAATATAAATATACATAAAGCCTACAGCACTCCAAAAGAAAAGAAATTCCTCCCATCACATTATAGTGAAAACACCAAATACACTAAACAAGGAAAGAATATTAAAAGCAGCCAAGGAAAAATGTCAAATAGCATATAAAGGCAGACCTATCAGAATTATACCAGACTTCTCACCAGAGACTATGAAAGCTAGAAGATTCTGGGCAGAACTCATACAGACCCTAAGAGAACACAACTGCCAATCCAGGTTGCTATACCCAGCAAAACTCTCAATTACCATAGATGGTGAAAGCAAAATATTCTATGACAAAACCAAATTTACACAATATGATTCGACAAGCCCAGACCTACAAAGGATAATAGACAGAAAACATCAGTTCATGGAGGGAAACTACATCCTAGAAAAAGCAAGAAAATAATCTTTCAACAAACTCAAAAGAAGAGAGCCACACAAACATAAAAATAACTTTGAAAATAACAGGAACCAACAATCCCTATTCCTTAATATCTCTTAACATCGATGCACTCAATTCCGCAATAAAAAGACACAGACTGACAGACAGGATCCATAAAGAGGACCCAGCATTTTGCTGAATCCAGGAAATGCACCTCCATGATAAAGACAAACACTACCTCAGAGTAAAGGACTTGAAAATAATTTTCCAGGCAATTGGTCCCAAGAAACAGGCTGGAGTTGCCATTCTAATATCGGATAAAATCGACTTTGAACGAAAAGACATCAAAAAAGATAAGGAAGGACACTTCAGACTCATCAAAGGAAAAATCTACCAATAAGAACTCTCAATTCTGAACATCTATGTTACAAATGCATGGGCACCCACATTCATAAAAGAAACTTTACTAAAGCTCAAAGCACACATTGCACCTCACACAATAATAATGGAACACTTCAACACCCCACTTGCAGCAATGGACAGATCTTGGAAACACAAACTAAACAGAGTCACAGTGAAACTAACAGATGTTTTGATCCAAATGGATTTAACAGATATCTATAGAACAATTCATCCTAAATCAAAAGAATATAGCTTCTTCTCAGCACCTCATGGTACTTTCTCCAAAACTGACCCTATAATCAGTCACGAATCAAACCTCAACAGATATAAGAAGATTGAAATAATCCCATGCCTCCTATCAGATCACTATGGATTAAGGCTGGTCTTCAATGGCAACATTAACAACAGAAAGACCACATACACATGGAAGCTGAACAATGCTCTACTCTATGAAAACTTGGTCAAGGAGGAAATAAAGAAAGAAATTAAAGATTTCCTAGAACTTAATGAAAATGAAAGTACAACACACCCAACTTAGGGGACACAATGAAAGCAGTGTTAAAAGGAAGACACATAGCTTTGAGTGCCTCCAAAAAGAAACTGGAGAGAGCATACACTAGCAGCCTAAAAGTACACCTGAAAGCTCTAGAACAAAAAGAAGCCAATAAACCCAAGAGTAGAAGGCAGGAAATAATCAAACTCAGGGCTGAAATCAACCAAGTAGAAACTAATAGAACTATATAAAGAATCAACAAAACCAGGAGCTTGTTCTTTGAGAAAATCAACCAGATAGATAAACCCTTAGCCACACTAACCAGAGGGCACAGAGACACTATTCAAATGAACAAAATTAGAAATGAAAAGGGAGATATAACAACAGGTTCTGTGGAAATTCAAAAAAACATCAGTTCCTACTACAAAAGCCTGTACTCAACAAAACTGCAAAATCTGGATGAAATGGACACTTTTCTAGACAGATACCAAACACCAAAGTTAAGTCAGGATCGGATAAACCATCTAAACAGTCTCATAATGCCTAAAGAAATAGAAGCAGTCATTAAAGGTTTCCCATCCTAAAAAAAACCCAGGACCAGATGGGTTAACTGCAGAAATCTATCAGATCTTCAATGAAGACCTAATACCAATACTCTTCCATCTATTTCAGAAAACAGAAACAGAAGGAATACTACTCAATTCTTCTATGAAGCTACAGTTACACTGCCACCAAAAGCTCACAAAGACCCAACAAAGAAAGAAAACTTCAGACCAATTTCCCTTATGAATATCAATGCAAAAATACTAAATAAAATTCTCATAAACCGAATCCAAGAATACATCCAAAGGATCACTCATCATGATCAAGTAGGCTTCATCCCAAGGAGGCAGGGAAGGTTCAATACCCGGAAATCCAGCAATGTAATCCACTACATAAACAAACTCGAAGAAAAAAACCACATGGTCATTTGATTTGATGCTGAAAAACCATTTGACAAAACTCAACATCCATTCATGATAAAAGTCTTGGAAAGATCAGGAATTCAAGACCCATACCTAAACATAGTAAAAGCAAAATACAGCAAACTGGTAGCCAACATTAAACTAAATGGAGAGAAACTCGAAGCAATCTCATTAAAATCAGAGACTAGACAAGGCTGCCCTCTCTCTCCCTATCTGTTCAATATAGTAATTGGAGTTCTAGCTAGACAACAAAAGAAGTCAAAGGGATACAAATTGGAAAGGATTAAAGCAAAATATCACTATTTGCAGATGATATGATCGTACACTTAAGTGACCCGAAAAACTCCACCAGAGAACTGCTGCAGCTGATAAACTACTTCAGCAAAGTGGCCGGATATTTAATTAACTCAAACAAATCAGTAGCCTTCCTATACTTGAAGTATAAACAGGCTGAGAAAGAAATTAGGGAAATGACACCCTTCACAATTGTCACAAACAATATAAAGTATATTGTTGTGACTCTAACCAAACAAGTTAAAGATCTGTGTGAGAAGAACTTCAAGTTTCTGAAGAAAGAAATCAAAGAGTACCTCAGAAGATAGAACGATCTCCCATGCTCATGGATTGGCAGGATTAATATAGTAAAAATGGCCATCCTGCCAAAAGCAATCTACAGATTCAATGCAATCCCCATCAAAATTCTAACTCAATTCTTCATAGTCTTAGAAAGAGCAATTCTCAAATTCATTTGGAATAACAAAAAACCCAGCATAGCAAAAACTATTCTCAACAACAAAAGAAATTCTAGGGGAAACAGCATCTCTGACCTAAAGCTGTACTACAGAGCAGTCATGATAAAACTGCAGGGTATTGGTAGAATGACAGGCAGGTAAATCAATTGAATAGAATTGAAGACCGAGAAATGAACCCAAACACCTACGGTCACGTGATTTTCAACAAAGGAGCTAAAACTACCCAGAGGAAAAAAGACAGCATTTTCAACAAATAGTGCTGGTTCAACTGGCAGTCAACATGTTGAAGAATGAGAATTGATCCATTCCTATCTCCCTGTACAAAGCTCAAGTGCAAGTTGATCAAGGATCTCCACATAAAGCCAGATACACTGAATGTAATAGAAGAGAAAGTGGGGGATATTCTCGAACACATGGGCACAGGGGGAAATTTCCTGAACAGAACACCAATGGCTTATGCTCTAAGATCAAGAATCGACAAATGGGATCTCATGAAGTTGCAAAGCTTCTGTAAGGCAAAGAACACTGTCAATAGGACAAAACGGCAATCAACAGATTAGGAAAAGATCTTTACCAATCCTACATCCGATAGAGGGCTAATATCCAATATATACAAAGAACTCAAGAAGTTAGACTCCAGAGAACCAAAGAACCCTATCAAAAAATGGGAAACAGAGCTAAACAGAGAATTTTCAACTGAGGAAATTCGCAGGGCTGAGAAGCACCTAAAGAAATGTTCAACATCCTTAGCCATCAGGGAAGTGCACATCATAACAACTCTGAGATTCCACCTCACACTAATCAGAATGGCTAAGATCAAAACCTCAGGAGACAGCAGATGCTGGCTAGGATGTGGAGAAAGATAAACACTCCTCCATTGGTATTAGGATTGCAAACTGGTACAACCACTCTGGAAATCAGTTTGGTGGACACTCATAAAAATGAACAAAATACTACCTGAGGACCCAGCTATACCATTCCTGGATATATACTCAGAAGATTCTCCAACATGTAATAAAGACACATGCTCCACTATGTTCATAGCAGCCATATGTATAATAATCAGAAGCTGGAAACAACCCAGATGTCCCTCAGCATAGCATGGATACAGAAAATGTGGTACATTTACACAATGGAATACTACTCAGCTATTAAAAACAATGACTTCATCAAATTCTCAGGCAGATGGATGGAACTTGAAAATATCATCCTGAGTGAGGTAACTCAGTCACAAAAGAACAAACATGGTATATACTCACTGATAAGTAGATATTAGCCCAAAAGTTTGGAATACCCAAGTTTCACTTCACATTAACCGTTGGACTGAGTGTGAGGTCCCAGATGGAGGAGTTGGGGAAGGGACTGAAGGAGCTGAGGGACTTTCCAGCCCCATGGAGGGAGCAACAGTGTCAGCTGGCCTGACACCCCGGTTTTCCTGGAGACTGGATCACCAACCAAAAAATACACATGGAGGGACCCATGGTGCTGTCCACATATGTGGCAGAGAAGGGCCTTTTTGGCCTTCAGTGGGAGGAGAGGCCATTGGGGCTGAGGGTGTTAGAGGCCTGAGTATAGGGGAATGCCAAGGTGAGAAGATGGGATTGGGTGGGTGGGTGGGTGGGGGAATACACTCATAGTGGCAGGGGGAGGGGGAAGGGGATAGGGGCTACTAAAGTGGAGACCTGGAAAGGGGTAAACATTTGAAATGTAAATAAAGTATCAAAAAATGAAAATTAAAAAAAAAAGAAAAAATGTACATGACTTGTGTATTTAGAGTGCAGCTTCTTCATATTAATGAGTTTTTTTCTGGCAGAGAGACAGATGTGTTTATTCTTTGATCTGTTCCTTAAGGCAGTTGTATAGCTTTATCCACACACACCTTCACTTAATTTAGTCCTTTATCACTAAAGCATTAAAATTATGTGCAAGGATTTAGACATATAAAACACGGTTCTAGTTTTGAGACCCAATGGTACACCTGGCATGGGTCAGATGCTCTTTCAAGCCTTAGTCATTTTGGGTTTGATACGTTTCTGTATCCTTGATGACTTTGTACCCCTTCCTTTTCCTCCATTCACCACTGAAGAGCATGAGGCTAAATCCTTATTGAAAAATCTTGTAGAATTAGAGTTTCACACTCATCCTTGGAAACCAAGAATAGGTAGTAGGATAACTATCAAAGCATCTGTTCTCCATAAGACTTGCCCTGAATATGCTGAAGTGTAGTGGTGAGGTATGATCTGGGAGTTTGGGACTGTTAATAAAGTTCAAATGTGTACTCTCACAGTTATCTAGCAAATTTCAAAACAAAAAATAACTTTCCATGACTTAAAAAATTAATTTGACATAAAAACTAAGAATAGTGTAAAAGTGTGAAACTTACCTGTTTTGTTCTAAAGCAGCACAAAACATATGTAGTATAAACCAGCATGAATTTGTCTCAGGCCCTGAATAAAGTAGATTCTCAACCACTTTTTTACATGATGCACATTGAGATGCAAGCTCTCAACATGTATTGGACACAGCTTTTAGAATAAGGGAGAATTAATGTCACATTACATGATTTTAAATGCATGATTTTGGTTCTGGAAAGCATTATTATCGCAAACACTTTTGTTTTTAACTTTTCTTCTGGGGGTTTATTGGTTCACTCATTGCTTCTCAATACTTTCTTCCCCTATTGCAGATACCTCTGAAATTAAGCAGACAAGCACTTCTTCAACCATCAAAACCCATTGTTCTAAAGGTTGTGCCACAGGATGGAATCATAACTGGAGCATGAATTTCCCTCAAGAAATTCTATTGGGTTCTTCAGAAAGGTGGTGGCCAAGAACATTGGACCCTTAAATTTACCACAGGAATGAATTCCAGATAAAAATGGGGCTTACTTGACTGGTCTTGAAGCCTGGTTATAGATTCAGTACATCCATTGATTTTTCTCAGTGTCTACACAAAGAACCATCCAATATAAAGGAGATGAGAAGTCAGTGACAGAACAGGAAAGTCACCTTCACTGATCCTCATGGGACCAACTTCATCCACATCTAGTTGTCTCTGTTAATTTCTTTTGAGCTCTTTTGATAGTAAGCATTACTCTGCAATTTGATCAATAATTTTTTGAAGAAAAGTTAACTATTGTGATAACTCTAATTGTAGAATTGGTATCAGATGTTTTCGTTACAATATTCTATGAAAACTGCTACATAAAATATGAATAAATATCTCTTTAAAATATTTATTTTAGAGGTTTTTATATTCTTTGAGAGCTTCTTTGAATGTATTTTGATCATATTAATTCTGTTCTTCTGACTCTTCCCAGATTCTATCCCAACTCCTTCCCCACCCACTTCATATTCTCTCACACTATTTCAAAACAAAACAAAAACTATTGAGTTTTGTTTGTGTCAGATACCTCTTCCTGGGTGTGAGGCCTGCCCTGGAGTGTAGTTCATATACCCAGTGTCACCCCATTGAAGAAACCTGACCTTTCCTTTCTCAGGAGCTCTCAGCTTACAATGTCTCCTTTGCTAGAGGGACGTGTTTGAACTTCTCGCCACTAGGTTTTTTGTCTTGTTTGAACTTGTGAAGACTGTTTGAATTCTGTCAAAGTCTCTGTGAGTTCGTATGTACATCTGCATGTCGTGTCTGGGAATGCTATTTCCTTCAAGTCATCTATTAAATCCTGGTCTTACAATCTTTTTTCTTTCCATTTTACATAGATCTTTGCTCTTTGAGGGGAAACTTATGCTTTAGACAGCCTACCTAGTTAGAGTTGAGCATTTCAACATCTCTTCATCTTCACAAGTTTTAGGATTTCTCACTAACTATTGACTATTGCATAAAGAAATTTCTTTATTGAGGGTTGAGTGATGCAATATTCTATGTCTATGGCAGTATTTTGTCAGGAATCTTTTTTATTGCCACATTCATTTAATAGCTTAATAGTAGTAGATTTTCTCTTAGAACTCATGACATATATTGTCTTTTTTTTTCATTTTGGTCCTTTTTATCCTCTTTATTTAAAATTTATTTTTATTTTTTTAATTGAATATTTTCTTTGTTTATATTCAAATGTTATCCCCATATCAGTTTTCCCTTTCCTGGAAACCCCGTACCCCATTTCCCTTCCCCCTGCTTCTATAAGGGTGCTCCTACACCCTCCTACCCACTTCCAATTCCCCGCTTTCTTTTCCCCTACACTGGGGCATCTATCAAGCCTTCATAGGATCAAGGACCTCCTCTCCCATTGATGCCTGACAAGGCCATCCTCTGCTACATATGCAGCTGTAGCTGTGTGTACTTCTTAGGTGGTGGCTTAGTTCCTGGGAGCTCTGTGAGCGGGTCTGGTTGGTTGATATTGTTAGTCTTCCTATAAGGTTGCAAACCCCTTCAGCTCCATCAGTCCTTTCTCTAACTTCTCTTTTGGGAACCCCACATTCAGACCAATGGTTGGCTGCAAGCATCCACCTCTATTTGTAAGGCTCTGGCTGGGCCTCTCAGGACACAGCTATATCGGGCTTCTTTCAGCAAGCATTTCTTGGCATCCACAGCATTTTTGGAGTTTGGTGACTGTATATGGGATGAATCGTCAGGTGGGACAGTCTCTGGATGGCCTGTCCTTCAGTCTCTGCTCTACACTTTGTCTACACATTTGCCCCCATGAGTATTGTGTTCCTCTTTCTGAGGACCAAAGCATACACACTTTGGTTTTCCTTCTTTTGAGCTTCATGTAGTATGTGAATTGTATCATGGGTATTCAGAGCTTTTGGACTAATATCCACTTATCAGTGAGTACATACCATGTGCATTCTTTTGTGTTTGGGTTACCTCACTCAGGATGATATTTTCTAGTTCCATTTGCCTAAATATTTCATGAATTCATTGTTTTTAATAGATGAGTTGTACTCCAATGTGTAAATGTGCCACATAATCTGTATCTATTTCTCTGTTGAAGGACATTTGGGTTCTTTCCAGCTTCTGGCTATTATAAATACAATTGCTATGAATATAGTGGAGCATGTGTCCTTGTTATAGGTTCAAGATCTTTTGGGTATATGCTCAGTAGTGGTATAGGTGTGTCCTAAGGTAATAATATTTCCATTTTCCTAAGGAACTTCCAGACTGATTTCCAGCGTGGTTGTACCAGCTTTCAATCCCTCCAACAATGGAAGAGTTTTCCTCTTTCTCTACATCCCTGCCAGCATCTGCTATCACCTGGGTTTTTGACCTTAACCATTCTGACTGGAGTGAGGTAGAATCTCAGGGTTGTTTTGATTTGCATTTCCCTGATGACTAAGGATGTTGTACATTTCTTTAGGTGCTTCTCAGCCATTCGATATTCCTTGGTTAAAAATAGTCCGTTTTACTCTGTACCACATTTTTTAACAGGCTTATGTGATTCTCTGGAGTCTAACTTCTTGAGTTCTTTGTACATCTTGGATATTACCCCTCTATTGGATGTGGGATTGATAAAGGTCTTTTCCC
>CM052721.1:310785-332863 GCA_028551405.1 Uromys caudimaculatus | reverse complement strand
AAAAAGACACAGACTGACAGACAGGATCCATAAAGAGGACCCAGCATTTTGCTGAATCCAGGAAATGCACCTCCATGATAAAGACAAACACTACCTCAGAGTAAAGGACTTAAAAATAATTTTCCAGGCAATTGGTCCCAAGAAACAGGCTGGAGTTGCCATTCTAATATCGGATAAAATCGACTTTGACCGAAAAGACATCAAAAAAGATAAGGAAGGACACTTCAGACTCATCAAAGGAAAAATCTACCAATAAGAACTCTCAATTCTGAACATCTATGTTACAAATGCATGGGCACCCACATTCATAAAAGAAACTTTACTAAAGCTCAAAGCACACATTGCACCTCACACAATAATAATGGGACACTTCAACACCCCACTTGCAGCAATGGACAGATCTTGGAAACACAAACTAAACAGAGTCACAGTGAAACTAACAGATGTTTTGATCCAAATGGATTTAACAGATATCTATAGAACAATTCATCCTAAATCAAAAGAATATAGCTTCTTCTCAGCACCTCATGGTACCTTCTCCAAAACTGACCCTATAATCAGTCACGAATCAAACCTCAACAGATATAAGAAGATTGAAATAATCCCATGCCTCCTATCAGATCACTATGGATTAAGGCTGGTCTTCAATGGCAACATTAACAACAGAAAGCCCACATACACATGGAAGCTGAACAATGCTCTACTCTATGAAAACTTGGTCAAGGAGGAAATAAAGAAAGAAATTAAAGATTTCCTAGAACTTAATGAAAATGAAAGTACAACACACCCAACTTAGGGGACACAATGAAAGCAGTGTTAAAAGGAAGACACATAGCTTTGAGTGCCTCCAAAAAGAAACTGGAGAGACCATACACTAGCAGCTTAACAACACACCTGAAAGCTCTAGAACAAAAAGAAGCTAATAAACCCAAGAGTAGAAGGCAAGAAATAATCAAACTCAGTGCTGAAATCAACCAAGTAGAAACTAAAAGAACTATACAAAGAATCAACAAAACCAGGAGCTGGTTCTTTGAGAAAATCAACCAGATAGATAAACCCTTAGCCAGACTAACCAGAGGGCACAGAGACATTATTCAAATGAACAAAATTAGAAATGAAAAGGGAGATATAACAACAGGTTCTGTGGAAATTCATAAAATCATCAGTTCCTAGTACAAAAGCCTGTACTCCACAAAACTGCCAAATATGAATGAAATGGACACATTTCTAGACAGATACCAAACACCAAAGTTTAGTCAGGATTAGATAAACCATCTAAACAGTCCCATAATGCCTAAAGAAATAGAAGCAGTCATTAAAAGTTTCCCAACCAAAAAAACCCCCAGGACCAGATGGGTTCACTGTAGAATTCTATTAGTTCTTCAAAGAAGACTTAATACCAATACTCTTCCATCTATTCCACAAAATAGAAACAGAAGGAACACTACTCAATTCTTTTATGAAGCCACAGTTACACTGCCACCAAAACCTCTGAAAGACCCAACAAAGAAAGAAAACTTCAGACCAATTTTCCTTATGAATATCATTGCAAAAATACTAAATAAAATTGTCACAAAACGAATCCTAGAATACATCAAAACGATCTCTCATCATGATCAAGTAGGCTTCATCCCAGGGAGGCAGGGATGGATCAGTACCCGGAAATCCATCAATGTAATCCACTACATAAACAAACCCGAAGAAAAAACCATATGGTCATTTGACTTGATGCTGAAAAATCATTTGACAAAACTCAACATCCCTCCATGATAAAAGTCTTGGAAAGATCAGGAATTCAAGACACATCCTAAACATAGTAAAAGCAAAATACAGCAAACCGGTAGCCAACATTAAACTAAATGGAGAGAAACTCGAAGCAATCTAATTAAAATCAGCGACTAGACAAGGCTGCCCTCTCTCTCCCTATCTGTTCAATATAGTAATTGAAGTTCTAGCTTGAGTAATTAGACAACAAAAGAAGGTCAAAGGGATACAAATTGTCTTTTCTTTTTAATCCTTGCTCCCTCCCTGGAGAATCTATTGACTGACTAGGCTGGCTTGGTCACCCTATTCATCTTTTTCCTTCCTTCATGATTAACAAAACATTTATCCCCTTGCCTTGAGCTTCAAGTATATTCCCTCTTATCCTTCCATGTGTCATCAGGCCAGGAAATCTGTCAGCAGACCCTGGACTGACTTGACTTTGCCTGATAGGCAGGCTGTCTCAGAAGCAGGCAAAATGGCTTCTGACATCTCATTGTTTATAGTTTATATAAGCCAAAGCTGTCCCAGCTACTGGGGCAGAAAGAGTGTGTGTCCCTTAAGAGCTGTGAATCTTACCTGTCTTCTCAAATGTGAATTCTGGCATTCATGCCCTATCTTAGGTTGATCCACCTTTGAGAGAATCTCACCTGTCTTTGACCATGATCCTCTATAATGGGGAATATAACCCGTTAGGTTACAGTTTTGAGCCGAATATGAAGGAGATATGCATGGATATTTAAAAAGGAACGAAAGGTACACTTAATCACAAGGGATAACAGGCATAATCCTATCGCCATTAAAGTACCCAAGGCAAGTATACTGAGAGGGTCAAATGAGTACAAGAAGACCAGGAAGGTATGCTCGTTCTTAATTGCTCTAACCATTCAGAGGCTACCTTTGCAGCATTGAATTGTAGGGGTTTAATATCTTTTAGATTCACATTTCTTTGTGCAATTGAATTAGATCCATGGAAATGTTAGCATCATGCCAAATACCTTTAAGATGCACACATACCCAGTCCCAACCTAGCTGATTTTCATTTTATATTTAGGAGTAATACAGTCCATTGATATTCTACATGACATTCCAAATGTGATCTGACCTTTAGCCTATGAACTTCATCTCACAAACACTTCGCTACTTCATACAACACATAAATATTTTGTTTTAACTTACTATCTATATTTTCTTTCATTTTTAAGGCTATGGTGACATTCTTTGACGAATCATTAACAAATGAACACTTTGTACTTTTTAGACAACATTACTGCAGTAGTAAAAGCAGTAGCCATAAGAGACCACTATAGCAAGAATTCCAGCAATGATCAATCCAACCATTCTTTTAGGTCTACTCAAAGCTTTTTGAATTTCATCCAACACTTGCAAACCTCTATCTACATACCACGGTTCCAAAAAAAACTTTGAGTCGAAGCATTGCTATAAAGGTTGATGAAGTTCCAAAACTGAAATTTCTTGTACAATGTCAGATACACAGTTCATTAAGTTACGGCCATAGCAAGTTCCATTGAATCTAAGCCCATACCTAGCAATGTTAATTTTCTCTACTAACAACATAGATAGTGAGGAAACACAGGTAAGTACATTTCCCACGACATCAATCTGAACCCAGTTTTCCATCTATGTTCGTACCTGTATTAGTTGGCCTAATATCTTCCAAATATATGTCTGTTTTGATCCTGTGTCTGACCACCAAAGACCTCTAAATTGTGCATTTTGGCAATCACCTGAGCTTCTCTGAAGACTGTCCTTGTTGCTCCTATCTGATAACTCTCCTTGAGTTGTCAAGGGAAGTGGCTCATCAGCATGGGCACCAGCATGGGCACCAGCATGGGAACTAGCATGAGCATGGGCACCACCATGAGCATGGGCACCAGCATGGGAACCAGCATGTGCATGGGCACCAGCATGGGCACCAGCATGGGCACCCGCATGGGCATAATTGGTCTGGTCAATGCTTTTTCCTCACTGCAAACCAAACTCTCTGGAAGTCACCCGGCACTTTCAGCATCCTGTTGAAAATTACAAACATGTCCTCTTTCCCATATTAACACTGGATCAGGACCATGCCATATGCTAGCAAGCAGGCCCTTCCATTTCACCTCATCATAAGTTTGCTGAGTGATAGGATGCCATAGGTGCTGAGCAGCAGAGAGTCCTTGGCATCCAAGTTTAAAAATTTAAAATAAATGTTTGTGCTGAAGGTGTATACAACTCCCCCTTTTTAAAAATATTATGTAGCTGCTTTTTTTGGAGCTCCATGGTCTCATTCCACAATTTCCTGTCTTTGTGGATTTAAAGTATGTATATTATTATGTATCTAACTTGTGAATAAATTTTTATTTTATAAATATTTACTTGTTTTTAATATATTAATTTACGATAGAATTAGTTTATAATGTATGTCTGAACATTCATTAATTATTGTTATAGATATGTGATATAAAAGTTAAAAATGGCCGGGCAGTGGTGGCGCACGCCTTTAAACCCAGCACTCGGGAGGCAGAGGCAGGCGGATTTCTAAGTTCAAGGCCAGCCTGGACTACAGAGGTAGTTCCAGGACAGTTTCGAAACTCTGTCTCGAAAAAGCAAAAAAAAAAAAAAAAAAAAAAAGTTAAAAATGAACGATATAAATGTTAAAACAACTTTTTTCTTTAAAAATAAATAATATATTTAAAAATATTTCGATATTTGAATAAAATAATTAAACTTATCCATCTTACAAAATACTGCCTTAGTATCCCCTATAAGTCTGAATACTGTTTGTCACAATATCTTGAATCAACTCATCTGGACCCTGCCTTTCCTGGTAGCCTCTTTCAAGGTCACATGTAAGGAAGATTAGAGCCTCTGAGAACTGTGTTCCCCAGGCTTTCTACCCACTTCTCAAAATGGTGACTCCATCTCCACCTCCGGAGGGGGTCCAGTCCAGCAGTGACTCCTGGGGTTTCAGGTGCTCTCACCCTAGGAATCCACTCCGATGTTCCTAAGATCTCCCCTTGAGCCTGTTGTTCCTGTACTTTCTGCATTTCACAGATAGTGAAGTAAAAACTGTTTGCAGCTGCTGTAACTTCTCTGTACCTAACTTGTTCTTGGATCATCAAGTTCTTCCAAGGTACCAAACGCAAAGACCTCTCCTCTCTATGATATCTAGGAGACTCCTCTTCTGGCTGCTCAGTCTCTCATATCTACAGTCTGATTCTCCTCCTCCTCCTCTTCTCCTCCTCCTCGTCTTCCTCCTCCTCGTCCTCCTCTTCCTCCCACTCCTCCTCCTCCTCCTCACCCTCCTACTCCTTGTCCTCGTCCTACCCCTCCTCCTCTTCCTCCTCCTCCTCCTCTTTCTTCTTCTCCGCCTCCCCCTGCTCCTCCTCCACCTGCACCTCCTCTTGCTCCTCTGATAATAGCAGCTCTAATTATGGCTCTGTGTTTACCAGCTCTACTGCAAGAGCAGAGGACTTAGGTAATTTTCTTACTCCTTTGTTGAAGCATCCTCAATGAGGACTGACTCCCTGAAACCTACATCTCCACCTCCCTCCACCCCACCTCTCTCTCTGCATGAGTGTGTGTGTGTTAACGTTTTGTCTAAAACTCTGCCCCACAACAACAGCTATGCCTGACTCACTATAAAAGGGGCTACTTGCCCCCTCCTCTCTCTTGCTCTCTTGCCTTCTTGCTCTCACTCTGTCCTCTTGCCTCTGCCCCCCCATTCCCTACACTCCCATGCACTCTCTGCATCCTTAAGGCCAGCCTCTACTCCTCTACTCTGTCTGTCTTTTTCTGTCTCTACTACCCTCTCAACTACTCTCCCCATGCCCTGAATAAATTCTATTCTATGCTATACCATCGTGTGTCTGGTTCCTCAGGGGGAAAGGATGCCTCAGCACCAAACACATTCCTTTTCTGTTTAATTTTATAAAACTCAGCTTTCTCTCTCCCTCTCACTCTTCCCCCATCGTTCCCTCACTCTTTCCCTCCCTCTTGTGTCTAGGATCTAAGCTATCCCTAATCAAACTCTAGAGACTAAAACTGTCTGCATACATTTCATCAAACCTTCTCTACAAAATCTAAAAAGTTATGCAATTGCTTTATGGATATGAAGCAATTTTTAAGCTATTTGTACAAAAACATACAACCATTTCCATCCCTTTCTTATTTCTGAGCTTTCTTCTCTTTTTTTCAGAGTTCTCTCCATCTTTCCTATGTCTTACTCCAGAGACAACTTCACTTAACCTTTACATGTAACAGGTGCTTGGTTTTTTTCTTCTGCAGTGTCTACCACTTTGTCCCACACTCTCAGAGAATTTCCTTCCAGGCTTCAACACAAATCCCTCATTCATTACACCCTCCTCTGCTCCTCAGAGAAGTTGAAGCCTCTTCTTTCATGTCTAACCTGGGACACCAAGTCTCTGCAAGACCGTGTGCATTCTCTCCCCCAGAGGTGCAACCAGGCAGTCCAGTTAGGGGAAGGGGATCCATGGCAGGCAACAGTCAGAGACAGTCACTGCTGCAATTGTTTGTGGCCCCTCATGAAGACCAAGCTGCACATGTGCTATATATGTGTAGGGGCCATAGCTCCAGCCCCTGCATGCTCTTTGGTTGGTGGTTCAGTCTTTGTGAGCCCCATGTGGTCCAGGTTAGTTGACCTTGTAGGTCTTCTTGTGGTGTTCTTGTCATTTCCATCTTGCTCAATCCAATCCCACAGAATGCTTTGAGCTTCCCCTGATGTTTGACTGTGGCTGACTGCATTGCAGTATTTTTTTTTTATTATTATTAAATTTCTCTCTCCTCTCCTCTCCTCTCCTCCCTCTCTCTCTCTTTCTCTCTCTTTCTCTTTCTCTCTTTGTAGGATACACTGTAGTTAAACTTCCCCCTCACTCTTACCCCACCCTGTCAGCCTCATTTCTTCCCTACAAATCTTCTTCCCATATTCATGACTTGTTTTGTGTCCTGAGGACTTCATCTTGTGCCATGTGGGCTGGGACCTGTTCATTAGTCTATGCATCACCAGTCACCAGTGGGTTCACCACTCAGTACAATTCCTCCCTCCTTCAATAGGCAGCAGTGAGTGGCAGGGTCTGTCTCTTTCTCACTTGCACCATAGTCAAGGGATGGCAGGTGTTGAATTTTGATGGATAGATACATTAGAGGAATTTTTTTTTGAGCCATGGTTTCCCATATCTCACGCTGGTCTCAAACACTCAATGTAGCTTTGACCTTTGTCTTTGAATTCCTGAGCCTCCTGCATCTGCTTTCTGAGGCAGGTACTGCACAAGTGTACTACCCCTCATGTGGTGCTGGGGACAGAGTCAGAATTTTTAACTGCTGAGCTGGCTGTCTTTCCACCTACTGATCCTTATCACTACTCCTAGTATCCCCCCATTTTCACAAATAAACAAACAAAAATAAACAAACATTCATCATGGTGCTGGAGGGAGGCCTCAGCGGTTAAGCAGGTTTGCTGTTCTTCTGGAGGACTGGTGTTTGGTTCTCAGATATCACATGGGAGTTCAAGGTCCTTGGACAGTTCCAGAATTTTTTGGTAAATGATAAAGACATTCTGTAAAGGTGAGCAAATGACACAATTTTTGCTTCCTTTCAAATATTTTTGAATGAAATAAGCCTTGGTGAGAGGGTATTTCATGTTGTTGAATTTGCTTGAATTTGTGGTAGAAACCAAGAACCTTTGATCATACCCATATGGCACTGTTGTTTAGTGATGCCACACAGAATGTTAGCTCAAAGGGGTCAAAATAGGCTGTGGATTAACGTGATAAACTCTCTAGGGGAAGAGAGTACCAAAGTCCAGGGCATGCAGAAGTGATCTGTCTACTGGCTGGATCACTGCTGCCACCCGTCTTCCCAGCATATAAGTACTGCAGGCTGTCCTCAGTGCGGCAGAGTGGGCAGAAGAGAAGCCCTGTGGAGAGTCACACGCACAGCTGGAGGGAGAACACAGAGGAGTAAATTGCTGACAGAAAAGCAGGGATGGACCTGTTTTCAGCTCTCTCACTGGAAACCTGGGTGATCCTGGCAATCAGCATGGTGCTCCTGTACCGGTGAGTGATCTCCAAAGTTCCTCCGTAAAACCAGGTCCTTGGGTTTGAGGTGATATTCAGACCTCTATTCTATTATTATTTGGAAAATAAAAACGATATCAGAAGCAGGAGTTGGAGAGATCATGGCTCAGTGGTTAAGGGCATTGGTTTGTAACCCCCCATTCACATGTAGTTCACAATCGTCTGTAACTAACAGCTGCAGGGGATCTGACTCCTTCTAAAGGCATTGAAATTAAATTGAAAAAAGGAGAGTAGAACTTGAATTTAACTCCTATAAACACAGTTGAAATTTTGATGGTTTTAATTTATTAAGGTTAGTGGCACCATGCACGACAGTGTATGTGTGTGCATGTAGCTGTAGGTCAAAGGACAATATGGGGATTCGATTCTTTCTTATCCTGAAGTCCCTGAAGACCAACTCAGATTTTGAATATTAGCAGCCAGCCTTTACATGTGGAGTCATATCAAAGGCCCAAAATGAAATGACAACTGAGTTCATTTTACATTTTAACATTTTTGCAGTTTGGGGGATCAAGCCAGAGAATATATATATTAGGCAAACCCTTTACTTCTGAGCTGCAGCCTCAGTAGTACTAACTCTTAAAGTTTGTACTATTGTTATACATATCTGCTGGGCACCCCAACGCCCTCTCTTCTTCAACTCCCTCTTGCTCAGGGTATCAGGCTTGGTGGTAAGTTCTCTTCCATTCAGAGCTATGTCACCATCACTAGTGTCAGTTTATTGAAATTCACCTTGAGGAAAATGCCCAGATCTCCATCTCATTCAGTCTTGATACTGAGGGCTTGTTGCTCTGACCTTATGAGCAATAAAGGAAGAATTGTATCTTGCGCAGTGCAGATTCTGGGAAGGTCCAACTTCTAGGACACCAATTCATATTTGCCAGATTAAAATCTCTTTGTAAGAGGTCTTTTGAGCAACACTTTCATTTTTGTTTTTGTGAATATTTCTGAAGCATCAGCTTATCACAGGTCCCCACCCCCAATATTCAGGAGGCTTTCCATATACTTGATCTCTCTGCTTAATCTTTGATCCCATGAAGGTTTTTCTATGTCAGTAGAACCAGCATGTATTATTCATGTTTGGGTTCTTCTGAACTAGAGCATATATAGTCTCTCTTCATTTAGTTACTGGAATCCCAGTTAGTGACTACTTCATTTAGAAAGATTTTATGTGTATAGGTTTGGGTGTGTGTGTGTGTGTGTGTGTGTGTGTGTGTGTGTGTGTGTGTGTGTGTTTGTGCATGTGAGTGCAGTACCTATAGAGGACAGAAGAGGGTGGTGGATTCCCTGGAGCTAGAGTTAAGAGATGGAAGTGAGATGCAGGAAGGGGCTTCTGTCAATGGACTTGGACCTTCTTCAAGGTCAGCCAGTGCTCTTAACCTTAAGTGTTGTGCCACATCTCCAGGCCTAGTGACATATTTTAAGCTTATTTTATTTTTCTTGGTGCTGATTATGGGATTCAGGACCTTACATATGCTTGTGAAATATCTGTATTGTATGTGCTGAAATGTACCTAAACCTGCCTTTCTTCCTTTAAAGGTGGCAATCTTCTACATGTATCTGAGTAGCAAGTGAGAATATCTGAGACAGGATGATGGTTGTCAGTCACCTTAGATCCTTATCTACATAATGTGTTTTTTATTTTCTTCTTTTCTTTTAAAGGTTTGTTAAAAGAAAACCCACTAAGGAAAGGACTATTTAACAAAATTATTAGAAAATTGAGTAATGAGAATGTTATGTGCCATATAGAATCTAAGTCTAGGTGATTGTTTGTTATGAGCCTGCTTTGATACCTGGCCCTTGGTCAATCCCCTAGACAGACAATCCCAAGCTCACACCCAGAGGCTGAATGACAAAGCTTGGGCTGCTGTCTGTTCAAGATTTTCTTCCTATAGGATCTGTGCTTAACTTGCACATTCTTTAAAGCAATTGTGTTAATCATTATCATTATCATTATCATAATCATTATTATTGTTAGTGCATGTGGTGTGCAAGTGTTGTCTGTGTACATGTCTATGTCTGTGAGTTGGGATCAAAAAGCCACAGGAAGCTGTCATGTGTCCTGTTCTCTCATGTCTTTTCCCACTGATGAATCCTGCTCTTGACATGTCAAAATTTCTGTATAAGAGCTTTTCTGTTTCAGAGACAATAAATCTGCCTTCATGGGATTTGTTACATTTGTTGCTCTTGCTACAGAATGGTCAGCACATACAGGACAATAATGGATTTTGTGCTATTTCTCATTGCAGGGCTTATGGAAACATGACTTGGAGTGCTATAAAAAGTATGGAAAAATATGGGGTGAGTATTCTGGAAAGTTCCATGGAGTTGACTGTTTTTAGGAGGAGGCATTCCACTTGTGCAAGGACAATGTATTGTAGCCATGCACCTCTTTGTGTAAAGGTGATACTGCATGCCATTAAGTGCCAGGGTTCATAGGTCTAATTGACATGAAAACATTGCATACTGTGGCTTTCTGACATGATTTGATCTTACATGGACTCGAGTTTCTTTTCTTTCCGTTAATCATTTATTTATTCACTTCATATCCTGGTCACTACCCCCAACCCCAGGCCCTTCACAGTTTCCTTCTCCTTCATTCTCTGAGAGTGTGGGGTCCATAGCTATCCCCCCAGACAACGAAATTTATCTAGTGTCCTCTTCTAATTTGTTTTCTCCTCTTAACCTTCCTTTTCCTGACGTGAGATGTGTTGCTTCAGGCCCCTCTGATCATCTCTGGCAAATGTCTTGTTCTATCTTCTTGCCACCTTGGCCCATTTCCCTATAGAAGCCCACATTCCTTCACTTCATTATTGACTTTATTATGTCTTTTGACAGCAGGGCACTGGGGGTATGTTGACCTAGTTAAGGGCTTGTAAATGATTCATGCTTACCATTCAAAAAATTCCTCTGTGCATACGGAGACTTTGTTGTTGTCTATATTTTATTTTAAATCAACATTTTTTTTTTTTTGCGTGGAATGCGGTCATGTATCCTGGTGCATATATGTAGGTCAGAGGATAACTTGTGAAAGTTAGTTCTCTACTTCCAGGAGATGGAAGTCAGGTCATCAGGCTTGGCCTTCATCTTTGTGCCAGCTCCTCGGACCCTGCCAAGATTTTTGGTAAAAGTGTGTATCAAATGATAGCTTGTGCCAGTCAGTTCTCTCTTCCTACCACATAGACCCCAGGGACTGAGCTGACGTCATCAGGTGCCTCTGCCTTTGGACAATTTTGCTTCTATCCTCCATGAACTATCTGTGTACAAATCTTCAAGCAGGGTCAGGATCTTAAACATTCTGCCTGAATGTTGACAGTCATGCATAGGGAATGTGGAGGTGATCCCAGCTCCAGTGAATTCAGGAGCACTGAGGACAGCCTATCCAGCTCTCCCCTCTGCTTTCTGGCTTTCATGCTCTTCCTGCCATGTCGTCCAGACTACCTGAGCCTTGTAAAAGTAGACAGAGGCATCTCAGTTAAAATCTGTGTTTTCATATTAATGTATTAAAATCGGGTTCTGCTCTCTAGGAAGGAATCCTAAGACTGAGCTGCATCCCAACACCAGATGTTGACATATTCTAGTATTTTTAAGATTATTTTTTTCTTTTTCAAGTCAGGATTCTTCTGTGAGTAGCCCTGGTTTTCCTGACTTGCTTTGTAAACCAGGCTGGCTGTGAACTCACAGAGATCTGCCTGCCTCTGACTCCAGTGTACTCCCTAAGTATTGGATATCCCTGGAGCTGGTGTCAAATGTGTTTGTGAGCTAACCAGTGTGGGTGTTAGGAACCCAACTGGGGTCATCTACAAGAGCAGTAAGTGTTCTTAACAGTGGTGCAATCTCTCCAGCCCTTTGCAATAATTCAAATATGCAAATTTATAGAAATAGCATAGGCAATTCCTGCCTGTACCCCTCTAGACTTTTAAAATTTCCACTTGTTATTTCTAAGTGTGGTGCATTACAGAGGTGTTTTGTCTTTAAGTGACTCATTGAATGTTGAATGACATTACCTATCACTTTACAAAGACTCCATTGTGTCCATGGTCAGAATCCCTAAGCTGAACTGGGAATTCCTGTGACCAAGTATTGTATAAGTAGAGTGAGGGTCCTGCAGCATTAGGATCAAAGTCTGGGTGTGGCTCTCACATCAGAACCTAGTTCATCAGCCTTCTTCCCCACACAGGTTGTTTGATGGTGCAACACCTGTGTTTGCCATCACTGACTCAGAGATGATTAAGAATGTGCTAGTGAAGGAATGCTTTTCTCTCTTCACAAACCGGCGGGTAAGTCACATAGTCTTTTCAGTCATTAAAATATTTATTCATTTTACATCCTGATCACAGCTCCCCTCCCTCCTTTACTCCCAGTCCCACCCTTATTGATCCCTCCCACCATACCCTTGTCCCCTTCTACTCAGAGATGGAGAAGTTCCCCTTGTGTACCACCTAGCTTTAGGAGATACAGTAGCATGAGGACTAAGAGTACCCTCTCTCAGTGAGGCCCAACCAGGCAGTCCAGCTAGATGGACGGAGATCCAATGTCAGGCAACCATTCAGAGACACTCTCAATTATTAGGGAATGCATACAAAGACCAATCTGCACATCTGCTACAGATGTGCAGGAAGCTTAAAGCCAGTCACTGTAAATACTTTGCTTGATGATTCCGTCTCTCTGAGCCCCATGGTCCCAGGTTACTTGACTCTGTGGTCTGTTGTGGGGTCCATGACCCTTCAGGTTTACTCAATCCCTATCCCTGACTCCTCCACATGACTCCCCAAGTTCTGCCTAATGTTTGGGTGAGGGTCTCTGCATCTGTTTGCATTTGCTACTGGATGAAGCCTCTCAGGAGTCGGTTATGCTAGGTCCCTTTCTGAAAGCATAGCACAGTCTCATTCACAGTGTCTCACATTGTATGGTTCTCAAGTCGGTCAGTGGTTAGTTGGTCATTCACTCCTCTTTATCCCTGCACATATTGTGGCAAGACTGCTTTTGAGTGGATGGCTTTGGGTGTGGATTGATGTGGCCCCTCCCTCTTCTGGAAGACCTTCCTGGCACCAGGAGCTGGCCACTCCAGGTTCCATATCCCCAGCAGCTAGGAGTCTTAGCTAGGGTTACCCCCGAAAGATTCTCAGAACCTCCTCTATCCCAGGTTTCTGACTAGTCCCAGAGATGTCCCGCACTGATTCCTGTTATCTCTCCCAGCCCTCTCTAACACCCACACCTGATCCCCATCTTCATCCCCATCCCTACTCCCTCTCCATCCAGTTCCCTACCTCCATCCACCTCCCATGTCTATTTTGTTTCCCCTTGTGAGTGAGATTCATGCTTCCTCCCTTTGGCTTTCCTTATTTCTTAGTTTCTTTGGTCTGTGGATTGTAGCATGGTTACCATGTATTTCTTGGCTAACATACACTAGTAAATGAGTACATATCATGCGAGTCTTTTAAGGGTCAGGGTTACTTCAATGAGGATGATATTTTGTAGTTCCATCCACTTGTCTCCTAAGGGCTTGCTTGCTAGGTACTCTAGGTAAACCAGAGCCTTCTAGAGTCAAGGAGAGACCTTGTCTCAAAATTACCATAGATAATTAAAGAGAAAGATGGCTGACCTCTGGTCTCCACATGAACACACATGGGCATGTGCACTATCATTCATGTGTACACTCATGCACAGACACACACACACATACACAGAAAAACACACACACACACAGGCAAACATACACACACACACACACACACATGCATGCACACATACACATACACAAACACTGGCGGGAGAAAGAGAGAGACTCATATAGAGAGACAGATGAGAACATAGACACACAAAACACCCCCACACACAGACAGACATATACATACTGAAAGACCTACACACAGAAACAAATACAAGCAGAGACACATAGACAGATATATACAGACTTACACAGACACATGCATAGAGACAGAAAACACAGAAAGACAGACACACACAGAGACACAATACACACATAGACATAGAGAGATACAGAGACAGACAGGCAGGTAGACAGACACACACAAACACTCCAGTTAATGTTAATATGTCTTGACTAGCTTAATGATTGGACACTTCTAATCTTTCCTCAGACTGTAAAACACTCCACTCTGGTATTCCAGAGTTAACATTCTTTGAAATCTATATTTCATCTCTGCTACTGCTGACCCAGTCAAGAACGTGGCCACTAAAGCCACTTACCTGAATCCATGCATGTCTGGTCTGTCCTATGCCCCTCTCATGGTGATTCTGCCTCTTCTTCCTCTCTCTCCCAAGCCTGGGAATCTAAAACTCTCACTTCTGTCTCTCCTGCCCAGGCATTGGCTGCTGGCATCTTTTTTTTTTTTATTAATTGGAGCCAACTGGAGGCAGGGTCCCTCAGTGTCTTATATTCAGATGTTCCTATAAGCAGTTAACATGACACAAACAACTTTAGACCAAATCCATCCAATAGTAAAATAATCTTTTAAAAATCTAAATATCAAATCCTTTAAGTGTCACAGGTCAAGGAAGATGGCTTGATCAGTGGATAAAGACCTGAGTTTGGATCCTCAGTATCCACAAAAAGATGGGCAGAACAGCATCCATGTGTGACTCCAGAGATGGATGTTGAAACAGGTAATAAAGGGGCTTGTTTGCTAGAGACTGTAGCCAAATCAGGCCTTCTAGATTCTCAGAGAGACCTTGCAACAAAAATGCCATAGAGGGTTATAGAGAAAGATGGCTGACCTTTGGTCTGCCCATGAGCACACAGGGGCATGGGCACGTATAGGGTTATGTGGTTCCCACGTCCACTCTGCCATAGAGCATGGATGCTTGGGGAGTCATGATGTGGGAAGTTGACCTTGCTAACCCTACACTGTTGCTGGGTGGGTGATGGCTTGTAGGAAGCCCTGGGATACCACTCTGGGGGTGGGAAAGCACAGTCTGAGGTGTGGGACAGTAGAGCTGGTTGAGGGCTTCCCCGAGCCTGCAAGGTGTTCAGGGCCATCTGGTTCCCAGGATCCTGGACATCTAATCTTTGGAAGAGCTGAGAAAGGTGTGGGAGTCCTGCAGGCTTGATCTACCCTGGGGTGGGGATGGGGGAGGGGAGAGCTCCGCTGTCCAGTGGGGAGAGTCTTTGGCTTGATGGCTAGAGGCAGGCTTGAACTTGGGCTTGGTGGCATCCATAGCTGGGAGCACAGAGAGGCCTCCTATGTGAGATTAGACAGTGACTCTATAGGCCAAGGCCTTCTCCATGGCTCCCCAGGGCAGATCCTGATGAAAAGATGCAGTCCATGGTTTTAAGGTATTTATTGTCATGGTGGAAGTGGATGTGTAAAACTATACTCCACTTTTCAGGCTGAGTCTAAGGTTAAATACCTTTTGCAGGGAAGAGTGTCTGGGAAGGAAAGCTTATTGGGTAAGCCCACCAGTACTTTAGATATCTTGTTAAAATGGAGTTCTGTTTTGAACCTATGTGACGACAGGTCAAGTCCTCGCCTGTGGAGGGACTTGGGGCATTGCCATCATGTGACTGATGGCTACAAATCTATGGGGGCTGCAGCTAGTGACAGAGGCCTGGTGCCCAGGAACAGGAGAAGCACCCACAGTCACTTCAGAGGTTCTGGGGCTTCAAGCCTTAGCTCAACCTGAGAGAAAACTGTATTTCACAGTCCCACATGCACTAGCATTCATATGTATAGAAACACACACACACAGGTAGACAGACAGATAGAAACACAGCTTAAGAAGACATCTTTTTCATATTGCTCATGTTGCAAATACAGAGCTGGAGAACTTGTCTGATGCAAAATTAACTTTATATCTTTCTCCAAGACAAACGCTATCTGAACAGTTCTGGAGCTCGACTGACTCTTGTTCTCATCTTCTCCCCAATCCCTGGACCTAGTTTTCCAACCACGGTGGAATTTCCATTTAAAAGGATCTGGAAACATAAAGGGTTGGAATCACACTAGGAAGCTGAGTGTGCACCTGATTTCTCATATGCTGTGAAGCATTCTAAGAGATTGGTTTTATTTTTTTTGACTCTAGGGTTTTGGCCCAGTAGAGTTTATGAGCAAAGCTGTCTCCTTTTCTAAGGATGAGGAATGGAATAGATATAGAGCCTTGCTGTCTCCCACATTCACCAGTGGAAAACTCAAGGCGGTGAGTGAAATTCTTTTAACTGCAGCCTGTGTAACTGGAGTCTCCATCCTAACTGTGGATGCTTTTCCCTTTTGTTTAGATGTTCCCTGTCATTGAACAGTATGGACACATTTTGGTAAAGTACTTGAGGCGAGAGGCAGAGAAAGGCAATAGTGTTCCTATGAAACAGTGAGTGCTGGTCCATCACTGTGGTTCTGGGAGCGGAAGGGCACCTGGGGTGCAGCTCACATGATCCAGCTGCTTGTCCTTGCCCCTTTAGATACTAGATGACATCATGTACAGTTTGAAAGGAAGAAACTTGAGAGTAAGAAATTTGCACGGTGGGAGGGTTGGGAAGATCTTAGTCCATACTGAGGTGGCTTTACCTGTCTCCTGAGAACTCTTTCCCACCCTCTAACACATGTGTTAAATTCCCACGCCTCTCCCTCCTCAGAGTGTTAGGTGCCTACAGCATGGTTGTGATCACCAGCACATCATTTGGAGTGAATGTCGATTCCCGTAACAACCCAAAGGATCCTTTTGTGGAGAAAGCCAAGAAGCTCTAAAGATTTGATTTTTTGGATCCATTGTTCTTGTCAGTAGGTGAGTGAACTGTTCTGCCTTGTGATCCATTGCTCTTGTCTGTGGCCATATTTGCCAGTTGCGCCTTTGTCTTCCTCACTTCCTCCAAATGATCAGCTCTAGTGGTGTGTAGTTCATCTGCAATGTGATTCATCTCTTAAAGGCACAGTTCAGTATTTTGAGAACATTCAAAGACACATAGCCCAGTTACTTCTGTTTTTGAACTTCTGTTTTCTTTGAGTCAAGGACTTACCCTGTTGCTCTAGCTGGTTCTAGAAATGGCTTTGTATACAAGGGTGGCATTGAACTTACAGTGATCCCCCTACCTCTACCTCCTGAGGGCTGGGATTATAGTGTGTACCTGTGAGTCCTGGTTTTATTTTAGAACTTTCATTCATATAAATACACATTTATATAAATATATATTTGAATTTCTGTGAATCCAGAACTCTCCATGGTTGCAAGATCATAGAGGTACGCCATTTGTCTCGATTATACCCACCACTAACTCATTTTTCCCCCATCACTTAGACATCCCAACACATCTTTCACCCAATTTCCTGTTTCTTTCTCTGCTTTGGTAGCTGTTTGATCCCATTCAGTGCTGATTGCTAGGATTCTGACCCATATTATTGGCTTGATCTAATGCAGGTATTCAGTTCAGGAGACAGCCATGCCATGTCCTGGATATGGGATTTTACACTCCTCATTCCTGCCTCTGATTTTATTTCCACACTCTCTTTCATGATGTTCCTTGAGCCTTGATGGGTGTGGATGCTGATATAGATGCTCCATTTAGGGCTCAGCATGCAACAGTCCCTAATTCTCAGCACTCTGATCACTTAGGAATCAGTCCACATGGCCCATTATCAATGTCAGTTAGAGGATTTTGTTCTGTGACAGGCCTCTTTCATCTAGCACAATATTAAAGAATTGATCATCACTGTGTCCTGTGTCTATGTACAAATTATGCTCCCTATCTGTTGATGGACATTGCTGTTAGTCTCAAATGTTTACCATGAATTTCACTGCTATGAGCCTTCATATACAAGGGTATGTTTAAATATTTGTTTTTATGTTTTGGGGGTTATATTCAGAATCAGCATTGCTGAGTTAAAACGTAACTGAGTTTTTAACGTATTAAGCAACTGAACATACATTGTCTATAGTAGCTGTGGCTACTGTACATAAAAATGTCTGCCAGAAATGCAGGATTTAGATGTTTTATGTATGATTTTTGATCTTCTTCTTCCTCTCTTTCTCTCTCTCTCTCTCTCTCTCTCTCTCTCTCTCTCTCTCTCTCTCTTTCTCTTTCAATTTTTAGGGTCAGGGTTTTCCCATCTATCTTTGGGTACCCCAGAACTCACTCTGTAGACTAGGCTGGTCATGAACTCACCTAGCTCAACCTGCTGTTGTCTTCTGAGTGCAGGGATTAAAGGCATGCACCACCACTGGCTGGCTAGATGTTCTCTTACATGCATAGGTGTTTTGCCAGCATGCATGAAGTGCTTAAAGAGCCTTAATGGGGTCTTGAATCTCTTTGAACTGGAGTTACAGGTTGTGAGAGCAAGCATGTGGATGCTGGGAATCAAACCTAGCTCTTCTGGAAGTGCTAACTGTTTGTGTGTGTGTGTGTGTGTGTGTGTGTGTGTATTCTGTGTAAAATTAACCATAGTGTGTCATTTGGGGTTTTAATACTGTCCCTGTCCATTATATTTTGATTCATAGCTCATGTAACCTATGCCTACATTCCATCCTTGTCATCTGATATTATCCTCTGTTTCTCCTTTAAGCACTATATGATATTTACACTTAGCACTGTTCACATATTTATTCATATAAGCTAGAACCTGGAAGTGAAGGAGAGTATGTGATTTTTCATTCTTCTTGCTTTTTGGTTACCTATCTTTGAGCTTGTTTCTTTTTCTTTTCTTTTTCTTTTTGAGGCAGGGTTTTCTGTGTAGCCTTGGCTGTTCCATGTGTCTGAATGATTTGGTGTTTGTGTAGCATGTGTAGATCAGAGGACAACTTAGAGCATTTGGTTCTTTCTTTCATAAAGTGGGATCCAGGGATCAAACTCAGGTTGTTAGACTTGTATGCAGGAACATTTAGCTGTTGAGCCATCTTATCGGCCTTTGTATTTTCTTTCTGAATCCACATGAACTCCAGGACCAGAGTTAAATTTAAAAGTCAGGTTGCAACTTTGGCTACTTCAAAGTGCAGAAGGAGAAGTATGCTGCTGCCCCAGGGTTAGAAAGGTCACAGACAGAATGGCTTCTGGTTGAGACACTGGTGACTTATTCTAGGGATTGCTTTATGATTTTTAAAAATGAAACTTGCATTTCCAATAAAACTCATTTTTTTTGTTTTTCCAGTACTCTTTCCATCCCTCACCCCAGTATATGAGATGTTAAATATCTCCATGTTCCCAAAGGATTCAACAGAATTTTTCAAAAAATTTGTGGACAGAACGAAGGAAAATCGCTTGGAAATTAAGCAGAAGGTAGGACGTGGTGGCTTTATAAGAGGTTCACAGTTTGAAACATGTAGGGCTGCGAATATGTGATCTGTGTGCTAATGGCAGGTAGAGAAGGCTTGATTTAGAGAGAGAAAGAATATTTATATTTTCTGGGAGAGGAGAAATTGGATTTTTAAAAAGTTGAGAATAAGCCAGAAATGAACTTCTCCAATAACAAGTAAAAATGATCAAATTCTCTCCTTCAAAAACATTTCCAAAGAATAAAAGTGATTGTTTAAAATTGTATTCATCATAATTTAAGGTAACAGTGGTTGATGTGGAAACTAGATTCTTCCTAGATTAGCCACTCTTGCGTTTGTTCCTTTCCTCAAGCAACCAGAACCACAGTTGTGAATTTAAGAAAACGATGTCTCAGAAAGGAGAGAATTAAGGTTCTGCATTCTTGAACTATCTCTGAATGCTGACCAACTTCTCTTTCTGCTTCTAGCACCAAGTGGACTTTCTTCAACTGATGATGAATGCTCATAATAACTCCAAAGACAAAAAGTCTCATGAAGGTAAGCCAACCCTTCCTGATCTGTGGTCAAGGAAACTCTCAGGGAGTGGGTGGGTTGCTCAGGAAATATGCAAGGAGGCTTTTCTAGGTAGAGGGATACCTTGTTGTTGAGTTGCTGAAAGACAGATGTGGCTATTATCAACATGGAATTTTCTGGACGTACATGGGCAAAAGTTTGCTGCTACCATTAAGGGTGGCCTTGATGGACAGATCCAGTTGTCTGTGTGTTACCTGTGTGAGCACAGGTGTTTTTTTGCATCTTTCCCAGCATGCACTCTCAGAGTTCTGCCTAGATATCTGTGTCTAATAATCCTGCCAGGGTGCATGTACCCAAATGGTGCTGAAGCTCTCTGGGAGCCCTGTTGAACATGTGTTCTCTAGCCTAGTCCATGGTAAGGATATACCTTTCCTTTGTGTGATGTGTAAGTAGCTTCTTTGTACAAATGCATTGGTCTTCTTCATTCTTTTATGTACTTAAAAATTAATCATAGCTGGGGAGTTGTGGAGCATACCTTTAATCCTTGCACTTGACAGGTAAAGGCATGTGGATCTCTGTGAGTTTAAGGCCAGCCTGGTCTACAACATAAATTGCAGGACAGGCAGGGTTATACAGAGCCACCCTGTTTTGAAAAACCATAAAAAATTGCTTACAGATTTTTATCTTCTTTGTGAAGTAGATGCATGTGTAGGAGTATGTGCACTGGTCCATATCCTTAGGTGTGGGTACAGATAACAGATAAAGGCTCCCAGTGTCAGACTCAATCCCTCTCTGCCCTCTATGCCTTATTTCCTCAAGACAGGGTCTTTTATTAAATCTGGGGTTAGGCTGGAACCAGGAGGACCCAAGCATGAGAATGTTGTGGTTACATGGGTGTGCTGCCCCACCTGGCTTTTTACATTGGAACTGAGGATTCAAACTCAGGTCCTCACACATGTGCCAACAGGTACACTTACCCATTGACATCTATCTAGCCTCTCATCTGTGTTTATTTTCTTATTGAAAACCATTATTACTATCATGGCTGTAAACTGATGGTATTCCAATTTCCGGATTTATTCTACAGGTGTGCATCAGTAGCTAATGGAAAGCGAGATTTCCATTCTTTCATATTCGATTATTTTCCAATACACACACTGCTTACATGTAGCAGTATGATTTTGGGTCCCCACATTTACTGTTTAAAGTCATCATCTACTTTGTGTTTGGAGTCCTTTCCTGTTTGCCCAATTTCATGTGATCAGCTAACTTCAAATTCTTCTGTACTTCCTCCTCCTTTTGACACAATCTCCTATGTAGCCCAGGCTAACCCACATTCATGATATGCCTGAAAATGACCTTTAAATCCTGAGACTATAGGAGTGTGCTACCATGCAGCAGAGTTTTAGCAGAACTGGTGCATCTGGCATGAATCTGGAGGGATGGCACCTCAGCTTTGAAGTAGCCTTCTCTCAGTGACTGTTATGTGAGATTTTCTGGTGTTCTTGGAAGTATTCCCAGAGCCTTAGCATAACTTAATCTGGAGGCATGCCTGGCAAACCAGGAAGTCTCCTATGGCTGAGAAGTGCTTAGGTGATGGGACTTTCAAACAAACCCTCTTTCAAATCAGAGGTTTTGTGTATGGAAATTGACTTTCAAAACTTGCCTTCTGTGTAACAATAAAAAGAGCTTCTAGGAAACTCTCAGTGTTCAGTCCTTGATGGGCAGATCCCCTCATTTCTGAGAAGCAGAATTCATCCAGCTCTGTCCCTCTTCTCTCCAGTCAATCTTCCAGTGTAACTCAGATGACAGACATTACTATGCCTGGTTAATACAGTGCTGGAGACTGAACCCGGGCTTCATAGACCCATCTACTGTGTGGCATATCCTCACCCCTTCTGTTTCATCTTTGATTACTAAAATAAATATTAATTTTAAAGATATCCACTGATTGTGGTTTTATAGTCCAGTTTCAGTTTAGTAGCAACAACTTACACTATCTGGGAGAAAGAATTTACCAACAACTTAATCACAGCATCCATGGTAGAAGATGATGTACTTCCTGTGGCATCCAGTGTTAACTTCTGGTCTCCATGGGCACCTGTACAAAGACACATAAATAAATTAAAGTAAAAATCATCCTAAGCTAAAGCAGGGACCTTCTATAACTGCTTGTCCAGGGAATTAGATGTCCTCTTCTGACCTCCCCACATATATGGTACCCCCCCACATACAGAAATACTCATAAATAAAAATAAAATTTACACACAAGAAAATTCATGTCTTGAAGAAGGCCATTGGGAATGATGAGGAACAGCAGAAACACTGAGACAATCTACAAGAAGCGTTCTTCTCTGGATGTGTCATGTTTCTATCACGGTGATGACACAATGACTAGACAGCATCTCTATAATCTCTCTGGGAAAATGGGGGCTTATTTGACTTCCTCCTCATTTCCTCTGTGATGGTCCATCCTGACATGATTT
>CM052721.1:292538-310285 GCA_028551405.1 Uromys caudimaculatus | reverse complement strand
TCTGCACTCTAGGCAGGAATCCTAAGACTGAGCTGCATCCCAACACCAGATGTTGACATATTCTAGTATTTTTAAGATTATTATTTGTCTTTTTAAATCAGGGTTCCTCTCTGTGTAGCACTGGTTTTCCTGGTCTTGCTTTGGAACTAGGCTGGCCTTGAACTCACAGAGATCTGCCTGACTCTGACTCCAGTGTACTCCACAAGTATTGGATATCCCTAGAGCTGGTGTTACCTGTGGTTCTGAGCTACCCAATGTGGGTGTGAAGAACCCAACTTGGGTCATCTACAAGAGCAATATGTTTTCTTAACTGTGGAGCCATCTCTCCAACGCCTTGCAATAATTCAAATATGCCAAATTATGAAAATGGCATAGGCAATTCCTACATGTACACCTCTAGACTTGGACAATTTCCACTTGTTATTTCTGAGTGTGGTGCCTTACAGAGCTGTTTTGTCTTTTAGTGACTCATTGCGTCTTGAGTGATATTACCTATCACTTTTCTAAGACTCCACTGTGTCCATGGTCAGAATCCCTAAGCTGAACTGAGAATACTTGTGACCATGTATTGTATAAGTAGAGTGAGTGTCCTGCAGCATTAGGATCAAAGTCTGGGTGTGGCTCTCACATAAGAACCTAGTTCATCAGCTTTCTTCCCCACACAGGTTGTTTGAAGGTACAACGCCTGTGTTTGCCATCACGGACACAGAGATGATTAAGAATGTGCTAGTGAAGGAATGCTTTTCTCTCTTCACAAACCGTCGGGTAAGTCACATTGTCTTTTCAGTCCTTAATATATTTATTCATTTTACATCCTGATCTCAGCTCCCCTACCTCCTTTACTCCGAGTCCCACCCTTATTGTTCCCTCCTGCCACAGCCTTGTCCCCTTCTACTCAGATATGGAGAAGTTCCTCTTGTGTACCACCTTCCTTTGGGACATACAGTAGCATGAGGACTAAAACTACCCTCTCTCAGTGAGTCCCAGCCAGGCAGTCCAGCTAGGTGGAGGAGATCCAATGTCAGGCAACCATTCAGAGACAGCCCCAATTATTAGGGAATTCATTCAAAGACCAATCTGCACATCTGCTACAGATGTGCAGGGAGCCTAAATCCAGTCACTGTAAGTACTTTGCTTGATGATTCAGTCTCTTTGAGCCCCATGGTCCCAGGTTAGTTGACTCTGTGGTCTGTTGTGGGGTCCATGACCCTTTTGGCTTACTCAATCCCTATCCCTGACTCCTCCACATGACTCCCCAAATTCTGCCTGATGTTTGCCTGAGGGTCTCTGTGTCTGTTTGCATTTGCTGCTAGATGAAGCCTCTCAGGAGTCAGTCATGCTAGGTCCTTTTCTGAAAGCATAGCACAGTTTAATTCACAGTGTCTCACATTGTATGGTTCTCAAGTCGGTCAGTCGTTAGTTGGTCATTCACTCCTCTTTATCGCTGCACGTCTTGTGGCAAGACAGCTTTTGGGTGGATGGCTTTGTGTGTGGATTGATGTGGCCCCTCCCTCTTCTGGAAGACCTTCCTGGCTCCAGGAGGTGGCCACTCCAGGCCCTATATCCCCAGCAGCTAGGAGTCTTAGCTAGGGTTACCCCCGAAAGGTTCTCAGAACCTCCTCTATCCCAGGTTTCTGGCTAGTCCCAGAGATGTCCTGCACTGATTCCTGTTATCTCTCCCAGCCCTCTCTAACCCCCACACCTGATCCTCATTGTCATCTCCATCCCTACTCTCTCTCCATCCAGTTCCCTCCCTCCATCCATCTCCCATGTCTATTTTGTTTCCCCTTGTGAGTGACATTCATGCTTCCTCCCTTGGGCCTTCCTTATTTCTTAGTTTCTTTGGTCTGTGGATTGTAACATGGATACCCTGTACTTCGTGGCTAACATGCACTCATAAATGAGTCCATAGATTGTGAGAATTTTTGGGTCTGGGTTACTTCAATGAGGATGATATTTTCTAGTTCCATATATTTGTCTCCTAAGGAGTTGTTTGCTAGGTACTCTAGCCAAAGCAGAGCCTTCTAGAGTGAAGGAGAGAACTTGCCTCAAAATTATCATAGAGAATTATAGAGAAAGATTGCTGACCTCTGGTCTGCACATGAGCACACATGGGCATGTGCACTATCATTCATGTGTACACTCATGCACAGAGAGGTACACACACAGAAATACACACACAAACACACACACACAAACACACACACACATACACACACACACTGGTGGGAGAAAGAAAGACTCATATAGAGAGACAGATGAGGACATAGACCCACAAAACACCTCCACACACAGACAGAGATATACATACTGACAGACCAACACACAGAAACAAATACATGCAGAGACACACAGAGACAGATATATACAGACATACACAGACGCATGAATAGAGACAGACAACATAGAAAGACAGACACACACAGAGACACAATACACACATAGACACAGAGAGACACAGAGACAGACAGACAGACACACACACACACACACAAACACTTCAGTTAATGTTAATAAGTCTTGAATAGCTTAATGATTGGACACTTCTAATCTTTCCTCAGGCTGTAAAACACTCCACTCTGGTATTCCAGAGTTAACATTCTTTGGAATTTATTTCATCTATGCTACCTCTGACCCAGTCAGGAACGTGGCCACTAAAGCCACTTACCTGAATCCATACATGGCTGGTCTGTCCTATGCCCCTCTCATAGTGATTCTGCCACTTCTTCCTCTCTCTCCCAAGCCTGAGATCTAAAACTCTCACCTCTGTCTGTCCTGCCCAGGCATTGGCTGCTGGCATCTTTATTTATCAATTGGAGCCAACTGGGGGCAGGGTCCCTCAGTATCATATGTTCAGATGCTCAAATAAGCAGTTAACATGACACACGCAACATTAGGCCAAAGCCATACAATAGTAAAATAATCTTTTAAAAATCTAAATATCAAATCCTTTAAGTGTCACAGGCCTAGAAGCTGACTTGATCAGTGGGTAAAGGACCTGAGTTTGGATCCTCAGTATCCACAAAAAGATGGGCAGAACAGCATCCATGTGTGACTCTAGAGATGGATGTTGACACAGGTAGATCCACGGGCTTGTTTGCTAGAGACTGGAGCAAAATCAGGCCTTCTAGATTCTCAGAGAGACCTTGCAACAAAAATGGCATAGACGGTTGTAGAGAAAGATGGCTGACCTTTGGTCTGCACATGAGCACACATGGGCCTGGGCACGTATAAGGTTATGGGGTTCCCACAACCACTCTGCAATAGGGCACAGCTGCTTGGGGAGTGTGGATGTGGGAAGTTGACCTTGCTTTCCCTACACTGTTGCTGTTGTGTGATGGGTTGTAGGAAGCCCTGGTATAACGCTCTGGGAGTGGGAAAGCATGGTCTGAGGTGCGGGACAGTAGAGCTGGCTTGAGGGCTTCCCTGAGCCTGTGAGGAATTCAGGGCCATCTGGTTGTCAGGTTCTTGGACATCTAATCTTTGGAAGAGCTGAGAAAGAAGTGGGAGTCCTGCAGGCTGGATCTACCCTGGGGCGGGGTTGGGGGAGGGGAGAGCTCTGCTGGTCCAGTGGGGAGATTCCTTGGCTTGATGGCTAGAGGCAGGCTTTAGCTTGGGCATGGTGGTAGCCATGGCTGGGAGCACAGAGAGGCCTCCTATGGGAGACCAGAGAGTGACTCTATAGGCCAAGGCCTTCTCCATGGCTCCCCATGGCAGATCCTGATGAAAAGATGCAGTCCACAGTTTTAAGGTATTTATTGTCATGGCGGAAAGTGGATGGGTAAAGCCATACTCCACTTCTCAGACTGATCCTAAGGTTAAATACCTTTTGCAGGGAAGAGTGTTTCAGAAGGAAAGCTTATTGGGTAAGTCCTCCAGTCCTTTAGGTACCTTGTTAAAATGGAGTTCTGTCTTGAATCTATGTGACAACAGGTCATGTCCTCTACCTGTGGAGGGACTTGGGGCATTGCCATCATGTGACTGATGTCTACAAATCTATGGGGGCTGCAGCTAGTGACAGAGGCCAGGTGCACAGGAACAGGAGAAGCACCCACAGTCCCTTCAGAGGTTTGGTGCTTCAAGCTTTAGCTCAACCTGAGACAAAACTGCATTTCACAGTACCACATGCACTAGCATTCATAGGTATACAAACACACACACACACACACAGGCAGACAGACAGACAGAAACACAGCATAAGAAGACATCCTTTTCATATTCCTCACGTTGCAAATACAGAGCTGGAGAACTTGTCTGATGCAAATAAACTTTATATCTTTCTCTAAGACAAATGCCATCTGCACAGCTCTGGAGATCGAATAAGTCTTGTTCTCATCTTCTCTCCGACCCCTGGACCTAGTTTTCCAACCACAGTGGAATTTCCATTTAAAAGGATCTGGAAATAAAAAGGGTTGAAACCACACTAGGAAGCTGAGTTTGCACCTGATTTCTCATATGCTGTGAGGCATTCTGAGACTTTTTTTTTTGACTCTAGGGCTTAGGCCCAGTAGGGATTATGAGCAAATCTGTCACCTTATCTAAGGATGAGGAATGGAAGAGATATAGAGCCTTGCTGTCTCCCACATTCACCAGTGGAAAACTCAAGGAGGTGAGTGAAATTCTTTAACTGAAGCCTGTGTAACTGGAGTCTCCATCCTAACTGTGGTTGCTTTTCTCTTTTGTTTAGATGTTCCCTGTCATCGAACAGTATGGAGACATTTTGGTAAAGTACTTGAGGCAAGAGGCAAAGAAAGGCAATACTGTTCCTATGAAACAGTGAGTGTTGGTTCGTCACTGTGGTTCTGGGAGCGGAAGGGCACCTGGGGTGCAGCTCACATGGTCCAGCTGCTTGTCCTTGCCCCTTTAATACTAGATGACATTATATACAGTTTTAAAGGAAGAAACTTGAGAGTAAGAAATTTGCAGGGTGGGAGGGTTGGGAAGATCTTAATCCATACTGAGGTGGCTTTACCTGTCTCCTGAGAATTCTTTCCCACCCTCTAACACATGTGTTAAATTCCCACGCCTCTCCCTCCTCAGAGTGTTAGGTGCCTACAGCATGGATGTGATCACCAGCACGTCATTTGGAGTGAATGTCGATTCCCTCAACAACCCAAAGGATCCTTTTGTGGAGAAAGCCAAGAAGCTCTTAAGAATTGATTTTTTGGATCCATTCTTCTTGTCAGTAGGTGAGTGAACCATTCTGCCTTGTGATCCATTGCTCTTGTCTGTGGCCATGTTTGTCAGTTGTGCCTTTGTCTTCTTCACTTCCTCCAAATCATCAGCTCTAATGGTGTGTAGTTCATCTGCCGTGTGATTCATCTCTTAAAGGCACAGTTCAGTATTTTGAGAACATTCAAAGACACATAGCCCAGTTACTTCTGTTTTTGAACTTCTGTTTTTTTTGAGACAGGGTCTTACTCTGTAGTTCTGGCTTGTTCTAGAAATGGCTTTGTATGCAAGGGTGGCATTGAACTTACAGTGATCTCTCTACCTCTACCTCCTGAGGGCTGGGAATACAGTGTGTACCTGTGAGTCCTGGTTTCATTTTAGAATTTCATTTGTATAAACACACATTTGTATAAATACAAATTTGACTCTCTGTAAAGGCAGAACTCTCCATGGATGCAAGATCATACAGGTATGCCGTTTGTCTCAATTATACCCACCACTAACTCTTTCTTTCATCATCACTTAGACACCCCAACACATCTTTCTCCCAATTTCCTGTTCCTTTCTCTGCTTTGGTAGCTGTTTGAGCCCATTCAGTGCTGACTGCTAGGATTCTGACCCATATTATTGGATTGATCTAATGCAGGTGGTCAGTTCAGGAGACGGCTATGCCATGTCCTGGATATGGGATTTTACACTCCTCATTCCTGCCTCTGACTTTATTTCCACACTCTCTTTCATGATGTTCCTTGAGACTTGATGGGTGTGGATGCTGATATAGATGCTCCATTTAGGGCTCAGCACTCAACAGCCCCTTACACTCAGCACTCAGATCTCTTAGGAATCAGCCCACCTGGCCTATTACCAATGTCAGTCATAGAGGATTTTGTTCTGTGACAGGCTTCTTTCATCTAGCACAATATTAAAGAATCGAACATCGCTGTGTCCTGTGTCTATGTGCAAATTATGCTCCTTCTCTGTTGATGGACATTGCTGTTAGTCTCACATGTTTGCCATGAATTTCACTACTATGAGCCTTCATATACAAGGTTATGTTTAAATATTTGGTTATATGTTTTGGGGGTTATATTCAGAATCAGCATTGCTGAGGTAAAAAGTAACTGAATTTTTAACATATTAAGCAACTGAACATACATTGTCTATAGTAGCTGTGGCTAAGGTACATATAAAATGTCTTCCAGAAATGCAGGATTTAGTGATTTAGATGTTTTAATGTATGATTTTAGATCTTCTTCTTCCTCTCTCTCTCTCTCTCTCTCTCTCTCTCTCTCTCTCTCTCTCTCTCTCTCAATTTTTAGTGTCAGGGTTTTCCCGTCTATCTTTGGGTACCCCAGAACTCACTCTGTAGACTAGGCTCGTCTTGAACTCACCTAGGTCAACCTGCCCTTGTCTTCTGAGTGCAGATATTAAAGGCATGCACCACCACTGGCTGGCGAGACGTTCTCTTACATGCATAGGTGTTTCACCGGCATGCATGAAGTGCCTAAAGAGCCATAATGGGGTTCTGAATTTCTTTGAACTGGAGTTACAGGTTGTGAGAGCAAGCATGTGGATGCTGGATATCAAACCTGGCTCTTCTGGTGGTGCTAACTGTTTGCTTGGCTTTTTGTGTGTGTGTGTGTGTATATATATCTCTGTGTGTGTGTGTGTGTGTGTATATATATATATATATATATATATATATATATATATATATATATATATATATATATATATATTCTGGGTACAATTAACCATAGTGTGTCATTTGGGGTTTAAATACTGTCCCTGTCCATTATATTTTGATTCACAGCTCAAGTACCCCTATGTCTACACTCCATTCTTGTCACCTAATATTATCCTCTGTGTCTCCTTTAAGCACTGTATGATATCTACACTTAGCCCTGTTCACAATATTTATTCATATAAGCTAGAACCTGGAAGTGAGGGAGAGTATGTAATTTTTCATTCCTCCTGCTTTTTGGTTACCTATCTTTGAGCTTGTTTCTTTTACTTTTCTTTTTCATTTTGAGGCAGGGTTCTCTGTGTAGCCTTGTCTGTTCTTTGTGTCTGAATGATTTGGTGTTTGTGTAGCATGTGTAGATCAGCGGACAACTTAGAGCAATTGGTTCTTTCTTTCACAGAGTGGGATCCAGGGATCAAACTCAGGTTGTTAGACTTGTATGCGGGAGCATTTAGCTGTTGATCCATCTTATCAGCCTCTTTATTTTCTCTCTGAATCCACATGAATTTCAGGAACAGAGTTAAATTTAAGTGTCAGGTTGCAGCTTTGGCTACTTCAAAGTGCAGAAGGAGAAGTATGCTGCTGCTCCAGTGTGAGAAAGGTCACAGAAAGAATGGCTTCTGGTTGAGACACTGGTGACTATTCTACGGATTGGTTTATGATTTTTTAAAAATGAAACTTGCATTTCCACTAAAACTCATTGTTTTTGTTTTTCCAGTACTCTTTCCATTCCTCACTCCAGTATATGAGATGTTAAATATCTCCATGTTCCCAAAGGATTCAATAGAATTTTTCAAAAACTTTGTGGACAGAATGAAGGAAAATCGCTTGGAAATTAAGCAGAAGGTAGGACGTTATGGCTTTATAAGAGGTTCACAGTTTGAAACATGTTGGGCTGTGAATATGTGATCTGTGTGCTAATGACAGGTAGAGAAGGCTTGATTTAGAGAGAGAAAGAATATTTATATTGTCTAGGAGAGGAGAAATTGGATTTTTAAAAAGTTGTTTGACAATAGGCCAGGAAATACCTCTTAGCACTAGGAAAGCAAACTAGAATATCATGAATAAGAAATGAAAAGTATTTGGCATGGCACAAGACCTGAACAAGGTCAAGAGTGTCAAAACTCCAGCTCAGATCGGCCAGGATCTCCCTAAGTTCGGCCTTTGATGAGGAACAATTGGTAGTTGTTAGCTGTGGAGGGAGGGTGAGGACACTGGTTTCCCCTGCAGCAGTGGATGGCCCCCCAGCCATGCACATGTAAGCAGTACTACTTGGATTCAGTAGGTGATTAAGAAGAGGGCATAGAGGGTGGAGGAAAAAATGATACAGATGATGTAGGAATTGGATTGGGGAAACAGTTGGATGGAGATGACCATATTTCATTGTGTGCACGTATGAACTTCTCCAATAACAAATAAAAATGATCCAATTCTCTCCTTCAAAATCAGTTCCAAAGAATAAAAGTGATTGTTTAAAATTGTATTCATCATAATTTAAGGTAACAGTGGTTGATGTGGAAACTAGATTCTTCCTAGTTTAGCCACTCTTGCTTTTGAACCTTGATGACTCAAGCAACCAGAGCCACAGTTCTGAATTTAAGAAAACGATGTCTCAGAAAGGAGAGAATTAAGGTTCTGCATTCCTGATCAACCTCTGACCTTACCCTTGTCCTTCCATTTTCGCAACTTCTCTTTCTGCTTCTAGCAACGAGTTGACTTTCTTCAACTGATGATGAATTCTCATAATAACTCCAAAGACAAAGAGTCTCATAAAGGTAAGCCAACCCTTCCTGATCTGTGGACAAGGAAACTCTCAGGGAGTGGGTGGGTTGCTCAGAAAATATGCAAGGATGCTTTTCTAGGTAGAGGGATACCGTTGTTGAGTTGCTGAAAGACAGTTGTGGCTATTATCAACATGGAATTTTCTGGATGCACATGGGCAAAAGTTTGCTGCTATCATTAAGGGTGGCCATGATCGATAGCTCCAGTTGTCTGTGTGTTTCCTGTGTGAGCACAGGTGTTTTTTGCATTTTCCCAGCATGCACTCTCAGAGTTCTACCTAGACATCTGTGTCTAATAATCCTGCCAGGGTGCATGTACTCAAAAGGTGCTGAAGCTCTCTGGGATCCCATGTTGAACATGTGTTCTCTAGCCTACTACATGGTAAAGATATACCTTTCCTTTGTGTGATGTGTAAGTAGCTTCTTTGTACAAATGGATTGGTCTTCTTCATTCTTTTATGTACTTAAAAATTACTCATAGCTGGGGAGTTGTGGAGCATGCCTTTCATCCTTGCACTTGACAGGGAGAGGCAAGTGGATCTCTGTGAGTTCAAGGCCAGCCTGGTCTACATTATAGATTGCAGGACAGGCAGGGTTATACAGAGCCACCCTGTTTTGAAAAACCATAAAAATTGCTTAGAGATTTTTATCTTCTTTGTGTCGTAGATGCATGCGCAGGAGTATGTGCACTTGTGCATACCCATAGGTGTGGGTACAGATAAGAGTTAAAGGGGACCAGTGTCTTACTCAATCCCTCTCTGCCCTCTCTGCCTTATTTCTTCAAGACAGGGTCTTTTATTAAACCTGGGGTTAGGCTGGAAGCCAGGAGGACCCAAGGATGCAGAATGTTGTGGTTACATGGGTGTGCTGCCCCACCTGGCTTTTTACATGATAACTGAGGATCACTTAGTGTATCAGTAGCTAATAGAAAGGGAGTTTTCCACTCTTTCCTATTTGGTTACTTCCCATACACACACATGCTTATATGTAGCATTATGATTCTGGGTCCCCACATTTACTGTTTAAAGTCATCATGGACTTTGTGTTTTGAGTCCTTTCTTGTTTGCTCACTTGAAACACTTTCATGTGATCAACTAACTTCAAATTCTTCTATGCCTCCTCCTGCATTTCACACAGGCTCCTAGGTAGCCCAATATGACCCACATTCATGATATGCCTGAAACTGACCTTTAACTCCTGAGACAATAGGCATGTGCTACCATGCAGCGGAGTTTTAGCAGAACCTTTGCATCTGGCATCAATGTGGAGGGATGGCACCTCAGCTTCGAAGTAGCCTTCTCTCAGTGTCTGTTATGTGAGATTTTCTGGTGTTCTTGGAAGTATTCCAAGAGCCTTAGCATAACTTAGTCTGGAGGCATGCCTGGCAAACCAGGAAGTCTCCTATGGCTGAGAAGTGCTTAGGTGATGGATCTTTCAAGACAAACCCTCTGTCAAATAAGAGGTTTTGTGTATGGAAATTGACTTGCTAAACTTGCCTTCTGTGTAACAATAAAAAGAGCTTCTAGGAAACTGTCAGTGTTCAGTCCTTGAGGGGCGGATCCCCTCATTTCTGAGAAGCAGAATTCATCCATCTCAGTCCCTCTTCTCTCCAGTCAATCTTCTAGTGTAACTCAGATGACAGACATTACCATGCCTGGTTTATACAGTGCTGGAGACTGAACCCAGGACTTCATAGCCCCATCTACTGTGCTGCATATCCTCAGCCCTTCTGTTTCATTTTTGATTGCTAAAATAAATATTAATTTTAAAGATAGCCACTGATTGTGGTTTTATATTCCAGTTTCAGTTTAGTAGCAAGTACTTACACTAACTGGGAGAAAGAATTTACCAACAACTTAATCACAGCATTCATGGTAGAAGATGATGTACTGCCTGTGGCCTCCAGTGACATCTTCTGGCCTCCATGGGCACCTGTACAAACACACATAAATAAATTAAAGTAAAAATCTTCCTAAGCTAAAGCAGGGACCTTCTATAACTGCTTGTCCAGGGAATTAGATGCCCTTTTCTGACCTACATGGGAACCCTCCCCACGTATATGGTACCCCACACATACCAAAATACTCATAAATAAAAATAAAATTTACACACAAGAAAATTCATGACTTCAAGTAGACCATTGGGAATGGTGAGGAACAGCAGAAACACTGAGACAACCTACAAGAAGCGTTCTTCTCTGGATGTGTCATGTTGCTGTCACGGTGATGACAGAGTGACTAGACAACATCTCTATAATCTCTCTAGGAAAATGGGGGCTCATTTGATTTTCTCCTCATTTCCTCTGTGATGGTCCATCCTGACATGACTTACCTGAGATGTTCTCTTACTTCCAGCCCTGTCCGACGTGGAGATCACAGCCCAGTCAATTATGTTTATTTTTGCTGGCTATGAAACTACCAGCAGCACACTTTCCTTTGCCCTGTATTCCCTGGCCACTCATCCTGATATCCAGAAGAAACTGCAGGAGGAGATTGATAGGGCTTTGCCCAATAAGGTGAGTGGTTGGTGTAGGAAGGAATAGGTAAAGCCTCAACAAGGACACACTCTTGTCACAGTATTTTGTGTGTTTGTGTGTCTGTGTGTGTCTGTGTGTGTGTGTGTGTGTGTGTGTGAGAGAGAGAGAGAGAGAGAGAGAGAGAGAGAGAGAGAGAGAGAGAGAGAAAGAGAGAGAGAGAAAGAGAGAAAGAGAGACAGACACAGATAGAGACAGAGAGTGAGTAAGGGTTAGTGTGTGTGTGTGAATGTGTGTGTGAGTGAATGTGGGTATGCATTCACACCACTGAACCATCTTTCCAATTCTGGTGATTTTTCTTTTAACATTTTTGGATGATTGTATGTAGTTATATGTGTATGTAAATATGCATGTACATATGTACAGACTTATGTATGTATATGAGTTTATATATGTGTGTGGACATTTATGCTGCGGCATGTGTATGGAGGTCAAAGGACAACCTGAAGGAATTTGTTTTCACTTTCTACTACATGAGTTTTAAGGGTCCAAAGCATGTCGGTAGGCTCAGTGGCAGGTGCCTGTGCTCACTGAGATGTCTGAGCATCCCTTGATAATTTGTAACCAGAGCACAAGCACTGCCTTTTCCTAGAACTATTTAGTAATTATTACAAAAGTGCCACAGAAGGAGAAATGGGCCCTAAATCTTCTCATGACAACAGAAGGTTGTTGTGACACCGGGCTGGGTCTGGCATGTGTGTGATCTACGACCACAAGAGTTCCAAGTAAGCAACATGAACATTACCCGTGTGTTCTTAAAGATACGCACTTAGCATACAGCTCTCTGTATGGTTCAATGATATTGCTGGAACTGCTGTGTCCCTGCACCGAGAGAGCCTAGCCTTGGCCTTCACTGAGCTGCATGGGTTGCCTCATCTCTGTGCCAGGATTCCTCCTATCTATTTATAGTTAATGGAGAAGAAGCCACGGTGTGAGCATTGGTGTCTAAATCATGAGCCAAATTCCTCTCCCTCTCTCTCAGTGTGCACATGTGTGTGTTTGTGTGTATCTTTGTGTGTAGGTCATAGGCCTATATTGTGTATATTTCTAAATCACTCTCCACATTGTTTTATGATATAGGCTTTCTTACCAAACCTGGAGCTTATTGACTAGGTTAGGTTGTCTAGCCAATGAGAACCAGGCATGCCCTGTCTCAGTCTACCTGTTCCAGGGATTATAGATGGGTAACACCGTGTGAGGCTTTAGAAATGATTTATATCTGAACTCTTCATTCTCAGGCTTGCATAGTAGATAGACCCTTCACTAACTGAGCATCTTCCAGGCACCAAGTGATAGTTATTCCACTATGTAAGGAGCTTGAGACTTGGCACAATAGTTAAGAGCACTTGCTATTCTTCCATGGGATCCATCCATATTTGAGTCCCAGCATGAAAATGGCAGCTCTCAACAGCTCTAAAGCTAGTTACAGGAAATCTGGTGCCCTCTGTTGGCTTCTGTTGGCATTGTAATCCTATGGTGTATGCACACATGTAAGCAAAAGATCTATATTTATGAAATAAAGCAATTTTTAAAACCTTTAAAATGTATTGTGAGTACTAACTAAGGTCCTTTGAGCTTCAGAGCTTGACTTTGGGAATGTTGAGAATTCATCACTAGAAACAGTTGAATGTTAATCTACTATCTCAGCACAAATCTTTTTCTTTATTCCTAGGCACCTCCCACCTATGATATTGTGATGGAAATGGAATACCTAGATATGGTGTTGAATGAAACCCTCAGATTATATCCAGTTACAACTAGACTTCACAGAACCTGTAAAAAAGATGTTGAAATCAATGGTGTGTTTATTCCGAAAGGGTCATTAGTGATGATTCCACTTTATTCTCTTCATCATGACCCACAGCACTGGCCGGAGCCTGAGGAATTCTGCCCTGAAAGGTACCAGAACCCCAGGAGCAGGAACCCACTCTACACTATGCAGGCTTGTGTATGCTATGATGTCGCTTATAGGAAGATGGTCTACGTATGATTTAACATCCATGTGCATTCTGTGAGGAGAATGGCAGTGAAAGGGAAGAAAGGAGAGGAGAGTGGAAGTGAGATAGGAAGGAAACATGACCATTTTAATACAGAGTGTTTTCCTCCTTCTTCCTCAATTCGTTAATGACCCACTTAAATGTGGGTTGTGAACCCACATTACTTGCATTCCATGTGCTTTTCAGAGATGAAACTCAGCATCATCCTCAATGGATTTTTAGTATTAAGGATGTAGTTCCTTTCTTGTTCCTTTTTTTTTTTTCTTTTTTTTTTGACAATCACATGAATGGATTGATTTCTGGTTATTTTCACCTCACAATACCCTGTCTCTTCTCCTACCCACTCATGTGGAATTCCTGTCTATTTCCAAGAAGTCTTCTGCCTGTTTTTATGGGGTTTTTTTTTGTGACTTGTGAGTTTACTTTGGGTTGCTTGCATAACCATAAATGAATGCATTAAAAACTGGAGAATGGTCAACTCTCCATTGGTTGCACCATTGAAGAAAAACTTCTTCCTTCTTCCCAACATCTCTTATGGAGGTGGCATTTCATGGACTCCCTTCCCTATTCAAGATGGAATGACAATGTGTCTAGTCTTCTGTAGGTATTGACAGCTACTGTGAGTTAATGAGTGCAATGTACGTGTCATGTTCAGAAGATAGTAATTCACACAACCCATTTCACGCCCCAACGCTTACATTCTTTCTGACCTTTCTTCTGTGAGGTTTCCTGTGCTTAAGAGGGGCTGAGAACTCCACAAGTGCTTATTCCCAACACTACGAGCAGTCATAAATTTCTGCATTAAATGTCTCCCATTGCAAACTGAAGTTTTGCTGACCACAGCTCAGATCATCACTATTTTTTTTGTGTAATCATAAATATTTAGAAGATATTTTGATACCATGTCCACTTAGCAAAATAGTGTCATCTAGTGCCTATGATGTCTGTAGCCATGGGATTATGACCAGATTTACAGGACCATACATTAATTTCCTTTGGGATTTGGATCTGCACTCCAATAAGAATATGGTTGCTTCCTCTTACCCCATATCTGTTATACTAGTGTGTGCCCACAAAAGGATGTATTCTTTAAAAAATAGTATTTATCTTATTTCAACCATATGAAGACTCTTACAAGGGAAAGGGGATAGAAAGGACATTTAGTGTAAAATATTCAGATCCAAATACCTGAAAGGAGAAATTCCATGAATCTTTCCCAAACTACCTATGTGTACTGATTAGATATCAAAAGTCGACTTCACATGTGTGGGTCTTATGCTTTTACCGTTTGTTAACTTCTCATCTACTGTTGTGTCTCCAGGTTCAGCAAGGAGACCAAGGGCAACATTGATCCTTATCTATATATGCCCTTTGGAAATGGACCCAGAAACTGCATTGGCATGAGGTTTGCTCTCATGAATACGAAACTTGCTCTCACTAAAATTCTACAGAACTTCTACTTCCAACCTTGTAAGGAAACACAGGTGAGGTAAAAAGTTATTGCTACAAATAATGTTATATGTGAGGAATTTTTCCAATGGAAGGCTCTGTGTATAAAAATGGTTAGGCATGTTTGAGGCATAATCTGTTTTCTTGCCACCTGAGCTATTTTTTCCAGGTATTAGCTAAGGGTCCTCTTGTTCTCTGTCTGTATAGAATAGAACCTAGCATTATGAAGAGTCAGTGTAGGCCAATATGACTGGGTTCCATGCATTTTGTTTGAAATTCTAGTCATGTACATTGGAGATTGGTATATCATGTACTATCCAGAGGTGCAGTGGTCATGTTTTCAATGATTGTTGCATGTTGTACTCTTCAGAACTTACAGAGGCTCTTTTCTCACAGTCTTTTCAACCAGTGGATGTACATTAGAATTACAGAGGAGCTTTAAAACTCATACATGAGGTCTGGAATCTTTTTAAGCTGCAAAATACTTACCTATTATGCACAAATCTCGGTTCTAATCCCCAGAACTACATGAAAAAGCTATGATGGTACATGCCTATAATCCCTGCACTCAGGAGTTAGAAGCTAGGGTATCTAGTAATCTTTGGCCACTTAGTGAATTTGAAGCCAGCATGGGGTATGTGTCTTAAAAAGAAACTAGAAACTGAAGATGTCTGGTCTTAGTTGACATCCTAAGACAACTCACCCAGAGTGTGGCTTTAAAAGCTCATCTCTGATTTCCCATGTCATGCCAAGCTGAGACTCATTATTTGGAAAGCCAGTTGGTGGGATTCAGGAGGTTGCTATGTTATTAAGAGAAAAAAAAAAAAAAGGACTTTCTGCTCTTGGAAAGGAATTACGTTAAGCTTCTAGTACCCACATGGCAGCTCACAATCATTTCTATATCCACTTTCAGGGCCTCTGTTGGCTCACGCTGCCTTCTCTTGAGACTTCCTACTTGTAGTATATGTGTAATGTGCAGGAAAATCACTCTTGTCCATAAACAATAAGTCTTTAGAAAGTTGCTTGTTACAATAAATTTCAATCTTTTGGAACATCTTGATGATTCCAACTCATTTCTCAGGAGCTGTGCTCTAGAAGATAGGTAGTTGTAATATTTCCATAAAGTATGTGTCTTTATTACCCTTCTTATTCTGCTCTCATACTTCAAGTTACTGTCCATTCTCTAAATGTATATTTCTCTTAGGTTTCTGTTCTTATTTATGCCATGTTCAACTTTTGGCTCCTGCAGGTTATTTTCACTCTCTATGCACCATTAAAACTCCCAGTTTTTAACAAATGTTTGTTCTCTGTGTATTGAAGAATATCCTCTCTCTTTTGTATATCACCTCATATTATTACTATCAGAAACTTCAAATGGTTCTTTGAGGAGAGTTTTCCCATTGAAAACCTTTCATTAATGTTTGAAAGCCTGGCTTACAGTTATAATTTTCTTTCATGAAACCCTTATTAAAAATTAACTGTACCATTTATGTAAATATTTATATGTACATCTCTTTGTATACATCCATCAAAATCATGTGTACAATATTTAAAATTATAAAAGTGTCATAAGACATTTACAAAAAGCATTAATGGTGCATTTTTTGTTAACTTGGTCTTGTTTCATGTAAAGGGTTGGGTGAAATGTATAGGCCTTGTGTATTTAGAGTGCAGCTTCATTATATTAATGAGGTTTTCTGGACAGAGAGACAGATGTGTTTATTCTTTGATCTGTTCCTTAAGGCGGTTGCATAGCTTTATCCACACACACCTTCACTTCATTTAGTACTTTATCATTAAAGCATTTAAAGTATTTACAAGTATTTAGACATAAAACAAGGTTCTAGTTTTGAGACCCAATGTCACACCTGGAATGGGGCAGATGCTCTTTAAGCTCCCATCATTTTAAATTTGACACTTTTTTGTCTCCATGACAACATTTTCCCTTCCTTTTCCTGTGAGTAGGTTTCTCCATTCACCACTGAAGAGCATGAGGCTAAATCATTATTGAAAAACCTTGTAGAATTAAAGTTTCCCATTCATCCCATCCTTGGAAGCCCAGAATAGGCGCTAGAATACCTAGCAAAGTATCTGTCCTCCAGAAGACTTGCCCTGAATATGCTGAAGTGTAGTGGTGAGATATGATTGGGGGTTGGGGACTGTTAATAAATTTGGAATACATCTTCTAATGGTAATCTTGCAAATTTCAAAACGAAAAATAACTTTCCATGAGTTAAAAAATTAATTTGACATAAAAACTAAGAATGAGGTTTAAAATGTGAAACTTACCTGTTTTATTCTAAATCAGCACAAAACATAAGTAGCATAAACCAGCAGGAATTTGTCTCAGGTCCTGAACACTGTAGATTCTCAACCACCATTTTACATAATGCACATTGACATGCAAGCTCTCAACATCTAATTGACACAACCCCTAGTATAAGGGAGAATTGATATCAGATTACATGGTTTTAAATTCATCTTTTTGGTTCTGCAAAGCATTATTTTACCAAATACCTTTTTTTTTTACTTTTCTTCTTGGGTTTTTATTGGTTCACTCATTGCTTCTCAATATTTTTCTTCCCCTGTTGCAGATACCTCTGAAAATAAGCAGACATGCACTTCTTCAACCAGCACAACCCATTGTTCTAAAGGTTATGTCACGGGATGCAGTCATAACTGGAGCGTGAATTTCCCTCAAGAAATTCTATTGGGTTCTTCAGAAAGGTGATGTCCAAGAACATTGGACCCTTTAATTGAGCACATGAATGAATTCCAGATAAAAATGGGGCTTACTTGACTGGTCTTGAAGCATGGTTATAGATTCAGTACATCCATTGATTTTTCTCTGTGTCTACACAACGTACTATCTAATATAAAGGAGATGACAAGTCAGTGACAGAACAGGAAAGTCACCTTCACTGGTCCTCATGGGACCATCTTCATCCACATCTAGTTGTCTCTGTTAATTTCTTTTGAGCTCTTTTGATAGTAAGCATTTCTCTGCAATTTGATCAATAATTTGTTGAGGAAAAGGTAACTATTGTGATAACTCTAATTGTAGAATTGGT
>CM052721.1:271765-292038 GCA_028551405.1 Uromys caudimaculatus | reverse complement strand
AATATAAAGGAGATGACAAGTCAGTGACAGAACAGGAAAGTCACCTTCACTGGTCCTCATGGGACCATCTTCATCCACATCTAGTTGTCTCTGTTAATTTCTTTTGAGCTCTTTTGATAGTAAGCATTTCTCTGCAATTTGATCAATAATTTGTTGAGGAAAAGGTAACTATTGTGATAACTCTAATTGTAGAATTGGTATCAGATGTTTTCGTTACAATATTCTATGATAAATGCTACGTAAAATATAAATAAATATCTCTTTAAAAATATTTATTTTAAAATTTTTGTATTCTTTGAGAGCTTCTTTGAATGAATTTTGATCATCTTAATTCCTTTCCTCTGACTCTTCCCAGATTCTATCCCATCTTCTTTCCCACCAACTTTATATTCTCTCACACTATTTCAAAACAAAGCAAAAACTATTGAGTTCTTTCTGTTTGTGTTAGATAGCTCTTCCTGGGTGTGAGGCCTGCCCTGGAGTGTAGTTGACATAACCAATGTCACCTCATTGAAGAAACCTGACCTTTCCTTTGTGAGGACTTCTCAGCTTACAATGTCTCCTTTGCTAGAGGGAGGTGTTTGAACTTCTCACCACTAGGATTTTTGTCTTGTTTGAACTTGTGAAGACTGTGTGAATTCTCTCACAGTCTCTGTGAGTTCATAGGTACATCTGCATGTCGTGTCTGGGAATGCTATTTCCTTCAAGTCATCTATTAAATCCTGGTTTTACATTCTTTTTTCTTTCCATTTTACATAGATCTTTGATCTTGGAGGGGAAACTTATGCTATAGACAGCCTACCTAGTTAGAGTTGAGCATTTCAACATCTCTTCATCTTCACAAGTTTAAGGTTTTCTCACTAACTGTTGACTATTGCATAAAGATTGTGGGTTAAGTGATGCACTATTCTATGGCTATGGCAGTATTTTATAAGGAATCTTTTTTATTGCTACATTCATTTAATAGCTTAATAGTAATAGATTTTCTCTTAGAACTCATAACATACCTAGTCTTTTTTATTTTATTTTATTTTATTTTATTTTATTTTATTTTATTTTATTTTATTTTATTTTGGTTGTCATTTTTTTCCTCTCCTTTTTTAAAAATTTATTTTTATTTTTTTAATTGGATATTTTATTTGTTTATATATCAAATGTTATCCCCATATCAGTTTTCCCCTTCTTGGAAACCCCCTACTCCATGCCCCTTCCCCCTGCTTCTATAAGGGTGTTCCTACACCCACCCACCCACTTCTGACTCCCCACCCTCTATTCCCTTTCACTGGGGCATCTATCAAGCCTTCACAGGGCCAAGGACCTCTCCTCCCATTGATGCCTCACAAGGCCATCCTCTGCTACATATGCAGCTGGAGCCATGTGTACTCCTTGGTTGGTGGCTTAGTCCCTGGGAGCTCTGAGTTGTCTGGTTGGTTGATACTCTTATTCTTCCAATGAGGTTACAAAACCCTTCAGCTTCTTCAATCCTTTCTCTAACTTCTCCCTTGGGGACCCCACACTCACACCAACGGTTGGTTGAAATCATCTGCCTCTGTATTTGTAAGGATCTGGCAGGGCCTCTCAGGAGGCAGCTATATCAAGCTCCTTTCAGCAAGCATTTCTTGGCATCCACCGTAGTTTTGGAGTGTAGTTACTGTATATGGGATGAATTGTCGGATGGGACAGTCTCTGGATGGCCTTTTCTTCAGTCTTTTCTCTACACTTTGTCTCTACATTTGCTCCCATGAGTATTTTGTTCCTCTTTCTAAGGAGGACCAAAGCATGCATACTTTAGTCTTCCTTCTTCTTGAGCTTCAAGTGGTATGTGAATTGTATCATGGGTACTCGGAGCTTTAGGGGTAATATCCACTTATCAGTGTGTACATACCATGTGCATTCTTTTGTGATTGGGTTACCTCACTCAGGATGATATTTTCTAGTTTCATCCATTTGCCTAAGAATTTTATGAATTCATTGTTTTTAATAGATGAGTACTACTCCAATGTGTAAATCTACCACATTTTCTGTATTCATTTCTCTGTTGAAGAACATTTGGGTTCTTTCCAGCTTCTGTCTCTTATAAATACCATTGCTATGAACATAGTGGACCATGTGTCCTTGTTAGATGTTCAAGATCTTTTTGGATATATGCCCAGTATTGGTATAGCTGGGTCCTCAGGTAATAGTATTTCCATTTCCCTGAGAAACTGCCAGACTGATTTCTAGCATGGTTGTACCAGCTTTCAGTCCCACCCACAATGGAAGAGTTTTCCTCTTTCTCTACATCCTTGCCAGCATCTGCTATTACCTGGGTTTTTTATCTTAGTCATTCTGTCTGGTGTATGGTAGAATCTCAGGGCTGTTTTGATTTGCATTTCCCTGATGACTAAGGATGTTGTACATTTCTTTAGATGCTTCTCAGCCATTCGATATTCCTTGGTTAAAAATCCTCCATTTTGCTCTGTACCCCATTTTTAATAGGCTTATTTGATTCTCTGGAGTCTAACTTCTTGAGTTCTTTGTACATCTTGAATATTAGCCCTCTATTGGATGTAGGATTAATAAAGATCTTTTCCCAATCTGTTGGTTGCCATTTTGTCCTTTTGTCAGTGTCCTTTGCCCTACATAAGCATTTCAATCTTATGAAGTGTCTGAAAACAACTACAGTTCATATATATATATGTGTGTGTGTGTGTGTGTGTGTGTGTGTGTGTGTGTGTGTATACATATACATATATGCAATACATCTTAAACAAAATAAACAAAACAACTCACCACTGCTAAGATACAATAAACAGACCCGTTGAGCTTCAGAACTGTCTGGGTTCATGCTTTAGTATTGTCTAATTGTCGTTATTTTCTAATTGTCTTTTCTTTTTAATCCTTACTCCCTCCCTGGAGAACGTATTGACTGACTAGGCTAGCTTGGCCAACCTATTCATCTCGTTCCATCCTTCATGATTAACAAAACATTTATCCCCTTGCCTTGAGCTTCAAGTATTTTCCCTCTTATCCTTCTATGTGTCATCAGGCCAGGAAATCTGCCAGCAGACCCTGGACTGTCTTGACTTTACCTGATAGGCAGGCTGTCACAGAAGCAGGCAAAATGGTTTTTGACATCCCACTGTTTTTATTTTGTATAAGCCAAAGCTGTTGCAGTTATTGGTGCAGAAGGAGTATGTGTCCCTTAAGAGCTGGGAAACTTACCTCTGTTCTGAAATGTGAATTCTGACATTCATGCCCTATCTTAGGTTGATCCACTTCTGAGAGAATCTCACCTGTCTTTGACTATGATCCTCTACAATGGGGGATGTAGCCCATTAGGTTACAGTTTTGATATGCCGAATATGATGAAGATATGTGTGGATGTTTAGAAAGAATGGCAGGCACACTTAATCACAAGGAATAACGGGCATAATCCTATAACGATTACAGTACCCAAGGCAAGTATACTGAGAAGGTCAAATGAGCAAAAGAAGACCAGGAAGGCATGGTCTTTCTTAATTGCTCTAACTATTCAGAGGCTACCCTTGCAGCATTGAATTGTAGGGGTTTAATATCTATTAGAGTTGTACTTTTTGATCTAATTGGATTAGGTCCATGGAAATGTTAGCATCATGCCAAATACCTTTAAGATGTACACATACCCAATCCAACCTAGCTGGTTTTCATTATACATTCAGAAGTAATACAATCCATTGATATTCTACATGACATTCCAAATGTGATCTGACCTTCAACTCCCAAACACTTTTCTACTTCGTATAACACATTTATCTTTTGTTTTACTTACTATCTATATTTTTCTTTCATTTCTAAGGCTAAGGTGACATTCTTAGACAATTCATTAACATAATGAACACTTTGAACAGGTTGAGACAACATTACTGCAGTAGTAGCAGCAGGAGCCATAATAGACCACTATAGCAAGAATTCCAGCAATGATCAATCGAACCACACTTTTAGGTCTACTCCAAGCTTTTTGAATTTCATCCAACACTTGCAAATCTCTATCTACATACCAAGGTTCCAAAACTTTGACTGGAAGCATTGCTATAAAGGTTGATGAAGTTCCATAACTGAAATTTCTTGTACAATGTCAGATACACAGTTTATTAAGTTACAGCCATAGCAAGTTCCATTGAACCTAAGCCCATACTTAGTAATGTTAATTTTCCCTACCAACAACATAGATAGTGGGGAAACACAGGCAAGTACATTTCCCACTACATCAATCTGAACCCAGTGTTCCATCTCTGTTCATACCTGTATCAGTCGGCCTAACATCTCCCAAATATATGTCTGTGGTTATCCTCTGTCTGAAGACCAAAGACCTCTAAACAGTCCGTTTTGCCAGTCATCTGAGTTTGTCTGAAGACTGTCCTTTGTTGTCCTACCTGATAACTCTCCTTGAGTTGTCATAGGGAAGTGCCTCATCAGCATGTGCACCAGCATGGGAACCAGCATGGGCACCCGCATGGGCATCATTGGTCTGGTCAATGCTCTTTCCTCACAACAAACCAAACTCTTTGGAAGTCTCCTGGCACTTTAAGCATCCTGTGGAAAATTACAAACATGTCCTCTTTCCCATATTAACACTAGGTCAGGACCAAGCCATATGCTAGCAAGCAGATCCTTCCATTTCACCTCATCATAAGTTTGCTGAGTTATAGGATGCCATAGATGCTGAGCAGCAGAGAGTCCCTTGGCATCCAAGGTTAAAAAATTTAAAATAAAAGTTTGTGCTGAAGGTGTATTCACCTCACCCTTTAAAAAAATTTTATGTAGCTGATATTTTTAGAGCTTCATTCCACAATTTCCTGTCCTTGTGGATTTAAAGTATACATATTATTATGTATCTAACTTGTTAAGAAATTTTTATTTCATAAATATCTATTTATTTTTTATATTAATATATGATAGAATTAGCTTATAACTTATGTCTGAACATTCATTAATTATTGTTATAGATATGTGATATAAAACTTAAAAATTAATGATATAAATGTTAAAACAAATTTTTTCTTTAAAACTAAATTATATATTTAAAATATTTAGATATTTGAATAAAATAATTCAACTTTATCCATCTTATGAAATACTGCCTCAGTATCCCCTATAAGTCTGATTGCTGTTTGTCACAATATCTTCAATCAACTCATCTGGACCCTGCCTTTCCTGGTAGCCTCTTTCAAGGTCATATATAAGATGATTAGAGCCTCTGAGAACTCTGTTTCCCAGGCTTTCTACCCACTTCTCCAACTGGTGACTCCCCCTCCACCTCCAGAAGGGGTGCAGTCCAGCAATGACTCCTGGGATTTCAGGTGCTCTCACCCTAGGAATCTAGTCTGATGGTCGTAAGATCTCCCCTTGAGCCTGTTGTACCTGTACTCTATTCATTTCGCAGACAGTGACGTAAAAGCTGTTTGCAGCTGCTGTAACTTCTCTGTAACTAACTTGTTCTTGGATCATCAAGTTCTTTCAAGGTAATAAACAGCAAAGATGTCCCCCCTCCCATGATATCTAGGAGACTCTTCTTCTGGCTGATCAGTCTCTCATATCTAGAGTTTGCTTGTCTTCCTCCTCCTCGTCCTCCTCCTCGTCCTCCTCCTCGTACTCCTCGTCCTTGTCCTCCTCGTCTTCCTCCTCCTCCTCTTCCTCCTCCTCCTCCTCCTCCTCTCCTCCTCCTCCTCCTCCTCCTTCTCCTCCTCCTCCTCCTCCTTTTCCTCCTCTGAAAATAGCAGCTCTACTTCTGGTTCCCTGTTTTGCAGCTCTATTGCAAGAGGAGATGGCTTAGTTTAATTTACTTACTCCTTTGTCAAAGCATCCCCGATGAGGGCTGACTCCCTGAAACCCACCTCTCCACCTCTCTCCACCCCACCTGTCTCTCTGCATGTGTGTGTGTATGTTAACATTTTGTCTAAAACTCTGCCCCACAACAAACAGCTATGCCTGACTCACTATAAAAGGGGCTGCTTGCCCCTTCCTCTCTCTTGCTCTCTTGCCTTCTTGCTCTCACTCTGTCCTCTTGCCTCTTCCCACCTATTCCCAGCATCCCCACGTTCTCTCTGCATGCTCAAGTCGGACCTCTACTCCTCTACTCTCTCTGCCTTTTTCTATCTCTACTACCCTCTCAACTCCCCTCCCCATGCCCTGAATAAACTCTATTCTATACTATACCATTGTGTGTCTGGTCCTCAGGGGGAAAGCATGCCTCAGCACCAAATATATTCCTTCTTTCTTTAATTTTACAAAACACATCTTTCTCTCTCCCTCCCACTCCTCCCTCCTCCCTTCCACCCTCCTGACCTCCCTCTCTCCCTCCCTCTTATGTCTAGGATCTAAGCTATCTCTAAACAAATCTAGAGACTAAAACTGTCTAAATACATTTCATCAATCCTTCTGTACAAAATCTAAAAAGTTATGCAATTGCTGTTACCCTACATTAGCCTTATGGGTATGAAGCAATTTTTAAAACATTTGTACAAAAAGCATACAGCTATTTCCATCCCTTACTAATTTCTGAGCTTTCTTATCTTTTTATAGAGTTCTCTCCATCTTTCCTATGCCTTACTCTGTAGACACATTCACTGAACTTTTACCTGTAAGAAATGCTTAGTTTTTTTCTTCTGCAGTGTCCACCTCTTTGTCTCCACACTCTCAGAGGATTACCTGTCAGGCTTAACCACAAATCCCTCCCCCGTTACCCCTCCTCTTCTCCTCAGAGAAGTTGAAGCCTCTCCTTGTATGTCTACCCTGGGACACCAAGTCTCTGCAGAACTGTGTGCATTCTCTCCCAATGAGGTGCAACCAGGCAGTCCAGTTAGGGGGAGGGGATCCATTGCAGGCAACAGCCAGAGACAATCGCTGCTGCAATTTTGGGGGGGCCCTCATGAAGATCAAGCTGCACATGTGCTACATATGTTTAGGGGCCGTAAGTCCAGTCCCTGCATGCTCTTTGGTTGGTGGTTCAGTATTTGTGAGCTCCATGTGTTCCAGGTTAGTTGACCTTGTAAGTCTTCTTGTGGTGTTCTTGACATTTCCATATTGCTCAATCCTATCCCCCATTCTTCCACAGAATGCTTTGAGCTTCCCCTGATGCTTGACCCAGTGGCTGGCTGCATTCCAGTAGCTATTATTTCATTAAATTTCTCTATCCTCTCTCTCTATGTAGGCTACACCGTGGTTAAACTTCCCCCTCACTCTTGCCTGACCCTGTCAGCCTCACTTCTTCCCTGCAAACCTTCTTCCCATATTTATGACTTGTTTTTGTCCTGAAGACTTCATTAATTCCATGTGGGCTTGGACTCATCCATTAGAGCCTATTCGTCACCAGTCACCAGTGGGTTCACCACTCAGTACAATTCCTCCCTCTCTCAATAGGCAGCAGTGAGTGGCAGGGCATGTCTCTTTCTTACTTGCACCATAGTGAAAGGATGGCAGGTGTTAAATTTTGATGGATAGATACATTAGAGGAATTTTTTTTTTTTGAGCCGTGGTCTCCCATTTCTCAGGCTGGTCTCAAACACTCAATGTAGCTTTGAACTTTGTCTTTGAATTTCTGATCCTCCTGCATGTGCTTTCTGAGTGCAGGTACTGCACACGTTTACTACCCATCATGTAGTGCTGGGGACAGAGTCAGAATTTTTAACTGCTAAGCTGGCTGTATCTCCACCTACTGATCCTTATTACTACTCCTAGCATGCCCCCCCCCCATTTTCCCAAATAAACAAACGAACAAAAGTAAACAAACATTCATCATGGTGCTGGAGAGATGCTTCAGTGATTAAGCAGGTTTGCTGCTCTTCTAGAGGACTGGTGTTTGGTTCCCAGATATCACGTGGGAGTTCCAGGTCCTTGGGCAGCTCCAGAATTTTTTGGTGAAGGATAAAGACATTCTGTAAAGGTGTGCAGATGACACAACTGTTGCTTCCTTTCATGTATTTTTGAATGAAATCAGCCTTGGTGAGAGAGTATTTCCTGTTGTTTAATTTGCTTGAATTTCTGGTAGAAACCAAGAACCCATATGACACTGCTGTTTACTAATGTCACACAGAATGTAAGCTCAAAGGAGGTCAAAATAGGCTGTGGATTAACGTGATGAACTCTCTAGAGGAAGAAAGTACCAAAGGGGATGCAGAAGTGATCCATCTACTGGCTGGATCCCTGGTGCCACCTATCCTCCCCGCATATAAATACTGCAGGCTGTCCTCAGTGCAGCAGAGTAGGCAGAAGAGGAGCCCTGTGGAGGGTCACACGCAGAGTTGGAGGGAGAACACAGAGGAGTAAATTGCTGACAGAGAAGCAGGGATGGACCTGTTTTCAGTTCTCTCAATGGAAACCTGGTTGTTCCTGGCAATCAGTGTGGTGCTCCTGTACCAGTGAGTGATCTCCGAAGTTCCTCCCTAAAACCAGGTCCTTGGGTTTGAGGTGATATTCAGACCTCTATTCTGTTATTATTTTGAAAGTAAAAATGATATCAAAAGCAGGAGCTGGAGAGATCATGGCTCAGTGTTTAAGCCATTGGTTTGAAACTCCAGATTCACATGTAGCTCACAATTATGTGTAACTAACAGCTCCAGGGGATCTGACACCTTCTAGAGGCATTTGAATTAAATTGAAAAAATGATAGTACACCTTGAATTTAACTCTTGTAAACACAGTAAAAAATTTCATGTTTTTTAATTTATTAAGGTTAGTGGCAGCATGCACAACAGTGTATGTGTGTGCATGTAGCTGTAGGTCAAAGGACAATATGGGGAGTCGATTCTCTCTTATCCTGAAGTCCCTGAAGACCAACTCCGATATTCTTTTTTTTTTAATTTTTAATTTTTTATTTTTTATTTATTTTTTATTTATTTTATATTTTGATACTTCCAATGTTTCCCCCTTTCTAGGTCTCCTCTTTAGAGACCACCTATCCCTTTCCCCTCCCCCATCTCTATGAGGGAATTCCACCTCCAACCCACCGGCTGCCCACCCCCATACTCCCACCTTGACATTCCACTTTACTGGGGCCTCTACTCCCCCTGATAGCCAACAAGGCCCTCCTCTGCCACATATGTGGTCCAAACCACTGGTCCCTCCATGTGTATTCTTTGGTTGGTGGTCCAGGCTCTAGAAAGACCGGAGGGGGTGTCAGGCCAGTTGACACTGTTGCTCCCTCCATAGGGATGCAGACTCCCTCGGCTCCTTCAGTCCCTTCTCCAACTCCGCCATCTGGGACCTAACTCTCAGTCCACTTCAAATTCTTCTATGCTTCCTCCTCCATTTCACACAGGCTCCTATGTAGTCCAATCTGACCCACATTCATGATATGCCTGAAAATGACCTATAACTCCTGAAACTATAGGAATGTGCTACCATGCAGCAGAGTTTTAGCAGAACCATTGCATCTGGCATGAGTCTGGAGGGATGGCACCTCAGCTTCGAAGTAGCCTTCTCTCAGTGACTGTTATCTGAGATTTTATGGTGTTCTTGGAAGTGTTCCCAGAGCCTTAGCATAACAGTCTGGAGGCATGCCTGGCAAACCAGGGAGTCTCCTATGGCTGAGAACAGCTTAGGTGATGTGCCTTTCAAGACAAGCCCTCTATCAGATGAGAGGTTTTGGTGTATGGAAATTGACTTGCGAAACTTGCCTTCTGTGTAACAATAAAAAGAGCTTCCAGGAAGCTGTCAGGATTCAATCTTTGAAGGGCAGATCCCCTTGATTCCGAGAAGCAGAATTCATCCAGCTCTATCCCTCTTCTCTCCTGTCAATTTTCCAGTGTAACTCAGAATACAGACATTACCTTGCCTGGTTTATACAGTGCTGGAGACTGAACTCCGGCTTCATACCCCCATCTACTGAGATACATGTTCTCAGTCCTTCAGTTTCATTTTTGATTGCTAACATATATACTAATTTTAAATATAGCCACTGATGGTGGTTTTATTGTCCAGTTTCAGTTTAGTAGCAAGTACTTACACTAATTGGGAGAAAGAATTTGCCAACAACATAATCACAGCATTCATGGTAGTAGATGATGTACTGCCTGTGGTCTCCAGTGTCATCCTCTGGCCTCAATTGTCACCTGTACAAACACACATAAATAAATTAAAGTAAAAACCATCCTAAACTACAGCAGGGACCTTCTATAACTGCTTGTCCAGGGGATTAGATGACTCCTTGAGACCTGTATGGGCACCCTCCCAACATATATGGCACCCCCCACATACAGAAATACTCATAAATAAAAATAACATTTACAAACAAGAAAGTCCATTTCTTAAAGCAGCCCACTGGGGATGATAAGGAACAGCAGATATATTGAGACAACCTACCCGAAGTGTTCTTCTCCTTTTCTGGATGTGTCAGGTGGTTGTCATGGTGATGACAGCCTCAGAGTGACTGGATGGCATCTCTATACTCTCTCTAGGAAAATGGGGGCTCATTTGATTTTCTCCTCATTTCCTCTGTGATGGTCCATCCTGACATGACTTATCTGAGATGTTCTCCTACTTCCAGCCGTGTCCGACATGGAGATCATAGCCCAGTCAATTTGCTTTATTTTTGATGGCTATAAAAGCACCAGCACCACACTTTCAATTGTCCTGTATTCCCTGGCCACTCACCCAGATATCCAGAAGAAACTTCAGGAAGAGAACGACGGGGCTCTGCCCAACAAGGTGAGCAGGTGGTGTAGGAGGGAATAGGAGAAGCCTCAACAAGGACGTACTCTTGTCACCCGCAGTCTTTTGTGTGTGTGTGTGTGTGTGTCTGTGTGTGTGTGTGTGTATGTGTCTGTGTGTGTGAGAGAGAGACAGAGAGAGAGAGACAGAGAGAGAGAGAGAGACACAGACAGAGACAGAAGACAGGGAGTGAGGGTTAGTGTGTGTATGCTGCATGTGTGCGGTGTGTATATATTTTGTGTGTGTGTCAATGTGTCTGTGAGTGAGTATGAGTGTGAGTATACATTCACACCACTGAGCCATCTTTCCAACTATGGTGATTTTTAAAAACATTTTTGGATGTTTGTATGTAGTTATACATGTATGTAAATATGCATGGACACATGTACAGACTTATGTATGCTTATGAGTTTATATATATGTGTGGCCATGTGTGCTGCAGCATGTGAGTGGAGGTCAAAGGACATCCTGAAGGAATTTGTTCTCTCTTTCTACTACATGGGTTTTAAGGGTCCAAAGCATGTCAGTAGGCTCAGTGGCAGGTGCCTTTGCTCACTGAGATGTCTGAACATCCCTTGATAATTTGTCACAAGAGCACAAGCAGTGCCTTTCCCAGCACTTTTTAGAAATTATCATAAATGGGTCACAGAAGGAGAAATGGGGCATAAATCTTCTCATGGCAACAAAAGGTTGTTGTGACACAGGGCTGGGTCTGGTATGTCTGTGATCTAGGACCACAAGAGTACCAAGTTAGCAACATGAACAATACCTGTGTGATGTTAAAGATATGTACTTAGCATACAACGCTCTGAATCATTCAATGATATTGCTGGAACTGCTGTGTCCTTGCCCTGAGAGAGCCTAGCCTTGATCTTGACTAAGCTGCGTAGATTGACTCATCTCTGTGCCGTGATTCCTCCTATCTATTTATAGTTATAGGAGAAGAAGCCAAAGTGTGAGCCTTGGTGTCTAAATCATGAGCCAAATTCCTCCTCCTCTCTCTCAGCGTGCACATGTGTTTTTGTATCTCTGTGTGTATAGGTCATAGACTTATACTGCATATATTTCTAAATCACTCTCCACTATATTTTATGATACAGGCTCTCTTAGCAAACCTGGGGCTTATTGATTAGGTTAGGTTGTCTAGCCAGTGAGAACCAGGCATGCCCTGTCTCAGTCTACCTGCTCCTGGGATTTTAGATGGGTACCATTGTGTGAGTCATTAGGAATGATTTGTATCTGAACTCTTCATTCTCAGGCTTGCATAGTAGATAGACCCTTCACTAACTGAGCATATTCCAGGCACCAAGTGATAGTTATTCCACTTTGTAAGGAGCTTGAGACTTGGCACAATAGATAAGAGCCCTTGCTATTCTTCCATGGGATCCATCCATGTTTGAGTCCCTGCGTGAAAATGGCAGCTCTCAACTGCTCTAAATGTAGTTACAGGATATCTGGTGCCCTCTTTTGGCTTCTGTTAGCATTGTAATCATACAGTGTATGCAAAAATATGTAAGCAAAAGATATATATATATATATATATATATATATATATATATGTATATATACATATATATATGAAATAAAGCAATTTTTAAAACCTTTAAAATGTATTGTAAGTACTAACAAAGGTCCTTTGAGCTGCTGCTCTTGACTTTGGGAATGCTAAGAATTCAACACTAGACACATTTGAAAGTTAATCAACAATCTCGGTACAAATATCCTTCTTTCTTTCCAGACATTTCCCACCTATGATATTGTGATGGAAATGGAATACCTGGATATGGTGCTGAATGAAACCCTCAGATTATATCCAGTTAGTAATAAACTTCAGAGTGCATGTAAAAAAGATGTTGAAATCAATGGTGTGTTTATCCCCAGAGGATCAGTAGTAATAATTCCACCTTATGCTCTTCACCATGACCCACAGCACTGGCCAGAGCCTCAGGAATTCTGCCCTGAAGTGTACCAGAACCCCAGGAGCAGGAACCCACTCTACACTATGCAGGCCTGTGTATGCTATGAAGTCGCTTATAGGAAGATGTTCTAAGTATGATTTTACATCCACTTGCATTCTGTGAGGAGAATGGCAGTGAAAGGGAGGAAAGGAGAGGAGAGTGGAAGTGAGATAGGAAGGAAATATGACCATTTAAATACAGAGTGCTTTCCTCCTTCTTCCTCAAGTCGTTAATGACCCACTTAAATGTGGGACAGGAACCCACATTTCTTGCATTCCAAATGACATCTGCTTTTCAGAGATGGAATATAGCATTATCCTGAATGGATTTTTAATGTTTCAGGATGTAGTTCCTTTCTTGTCCCTTTTTATTTTTGAAAGTCACATGAATGGATAACGAATTCTGGTTATTGTCACCTAACACTGCCCTGTCTCTTCTCCTACCCACTGATGTTGAATTTCTGTCTATTTTCAATAAGACTTCCGCCTAATTTTATGTGGTTTTTTTTTTTTTGGTTGCTTGTGAGTTTACTTCAGGTTGCTTGCATAAGCATAAATGTAGGAATTAAAAACTGGAGAATGGTCAACTCTCCAGTGGCTGCACCATTGAAGAAAAACATCTTCCTTCCTGCCAACACCACTTTACAGGGGTGGCATTTCATGAGCTCACTTCCCTACTTATGATGAACCGATAATGTGTCTAGTGTTGTGTAGGTAGTTACAGCTGCCCTGAGTTAATGAGTGCAATAGTATATCTGTCATGTCCAGATGATAGTACTTCACAGAACCCATTTCATTCAGTGACTTTTACATTCATTCTGACCTTTCTTCTGTCATGTTTCCTGAGCTTTGCAGGGGCTTAGAACTCTACAAGTGCTAATTCTCAACACTATGACCAGTCATAAGTTTCTGTGTTAAATGTCTCCCATTGCAACGTGAAGTTTTTCTGACCAAAGGTCAGATCAGCACTATTTTTTGTGTAAACATAAATATTTAGAAGATATTTTGATACCTTGTCTATTTAGCAAAATATTATCAAGTAGTACCTATGATGTCTGTAGCCATGGGATTTTGACCAGATTTACAATACCAGGCATTAATTTTCTCTGTGATTTGGATCTCCAATCCAATCAGAAAATGGTTGGTTCCTCTTACCCCATAGCACCACTGTTATACTAGTGTGTGTCCACAAAAGAATGTATTTTTCGAAAACAGTATTTATCTTATTTCAACCATATGGAGACTCTTACAAGGAAAGGGGAATGGAAAGGACCTTGACTGTAAAATTTTCAGATCCAAATACCTGCAAGGAGAAGTTCAATAAATCTTTCCCAAACTACCTATGTGTACTGATTAGATGTCAAAAGTCAACTTCACATGTGTAGGTCTTATGCTTTTACTGTTTGTTAACTTGTCATCTACTGTTGTGTCTTCAGGTTCAGCAAGGAGAACAAGGGCCACATTGATACTTATCTATATGTGCCCTTTGGAAATGGTCCCAGAAGCTACATTGGCATGTGGTTTGCTCTCATGAATATGAAACTTGCTCTCACTAAAGTTTTGTAGAATTTCTCCTTCCAGCCTTGTAAGGAAACACAGGTGAGGGAGAAAACTATCTTTATAAATAGTGTTTTAGGTGAGGTATTTTTTCCAATGGAAGGCTTTGTGTATAAAAATGATTATGCATTTTTGAGGTTTAATAATTTGTTTTCTCGCCACCTGAGCTATTTGTATCCAGGTATTAGCTAAGGGTCCTTTTGTTCTCTGTCTGTATAGGATAGAACTTAGCATTATGAAGAGTCAGTGTAGGTTAAAATGACAGGTTTCCATGCATTTTTGTAATTCTAGTCATGTACATTGGAGATTGGGTATGTCATGTGTCATCCAGAGGTGCAATTGTCATATTTTCAATGTTTGTTGCATGTTGCACTCTTCTTCCAGAGCTTACAGAAGCCCTCTTCTCACAGTCTTTTCAACTAGTGGATGTACATTAGAATTATAGAGGAACTTTAAAACTCATACATGGTGTCTGGGATCATTTTCAGTTGGCAAAATGCTTACCTATCACGCACAAATCTCTGGTTCTAATCCCCAGAAATACATGAACAAACTGTGATGGTACATGCCTATAATCCCTGCACTCAGGGTTTAGAAGGTTGAAAATCAGAATTTCAAGTAATTTTTGGACACTTAGTGAATTTGAAGACAACATGGGTTATGTATCTCACAAAGAAACCACAAACTCAAGATGCCTGCTCTTTTTTTGAAATTCTAAGACAACTCACCCAGAGTGTGGCTTTAAAAGCTCATCTCTGATTTCCTATGTCATGCCATGTTGAGAATCAGTACTTTGAAAGACAGTTGGTGGGATTCATGAGGTGGCTCAGTTGTTAAGAGCACTTGCTCCCATTGGAAAGGGATTGAGTTTAACTTCTAGTAACCACATGATGGCTCACAACCATTTCTATGTCCAGTTCTAGGGTCTCTGTTGGCCCACTCTGGCTTCTCTTGAGTCTTCTCACTTGTAGTATGTATGTAATGTAAAGGAAAAACACACCTGTACCTTATCTATAAATCTTTAGAAAGTTGCATGTTAGGATAAATTTCAATCTTATGGAAGATCTTGATGATTCTGGCTCATTTCTCAGGAGCTGTGCCCTTGAAAATAGGTAGTTGTAATATTTCCATAAAGTATGTATCTTTATTCCCCTGCTTATTCTGCTCTCATATTTCAAGTTCCTGTTCACTCTCTAAATGAATATTCCCCTTAGGCTTCTGTTCTTACTTACTCTGTTTTCTACTTTTGACTCCTACAGGTAATTTTCACTCTCTGTGCATCATTAAGACTTCCAGTTTCTTTTAAAATGCTTGTTCTCTATGTATTGAAGGATATCCCCCTCTCTTTTGTATATCACCTCATATTATTCCTTTCAGAAACTCCAAATTGTTCTTTGATGACAGTTTTCCCATTGACAACCTTTCATAAATGTATGAAAGCCTGGCTTACAGTTACAATTTTCTTTCATAAAAACCTTAATTAAAAATTAAGAGTACCATTTATGTAAATATGTTTATGTACTTCTTTTTGTATACCTCCATCAAAATCACGTGTGCAATACTTAAAATTATAAAAGAGTAAAATAAGACATTTAGAAAAGCATAAATATTGCATTTTTTAATAACTTAGTCTTGTTTCATGTAAAGGGATGGATAAAATGTACAGGATAGGCAAGCTAGCTTCCCAGGCCCTAGGGACATATGGACTGAGGAGAAGCCTTGAGCAAGAGTTTTCCAATCTGCATCTTTGGTGGGAGACCTCTGCCTGGGCCATCTTGGCTCCATTGTCAAGTAGCATCAGGAGAAAACTAGTCTCCCAGGCCCTCGGGACACAGAGACTTAGAAAAGCTTGGGACAGGAGCTTTCTGGTCTCCATCTGTGACTGGGGACCTCAGCCTGTGCCACAGGGCTCCATAGCTAAATAGTGCCGGGAGAAAGGTAGACGCCCAGGAGTGTGGAAAAGCTTGTCTGTTTAGAGGGACCCACCTGGAATCCCAGTACAGAGTGACTGAAGAGTGTTCTGGTTTTTTCCTAGGCTAGGGAGCTGATCCTGTGATGCAGGTCTCTATAAAATAGTGCCAGGAGAGATCTGGCATCCCAGGAGTGCCAACATACCTTCGAGCACAGGCAAGACCACCACTTCTGTTCAGATTCACTGGATCAAGAGGGACCCTTGCAGAGCCATCAGGACACAGAGACCAAGGGACAGCTTGGGACAAGATCCTTCTGGTTTCTGTCTGCACCCCAGAGATGACCGTGTGCCATAGCTCTCCAAAAGCAAATACCTCTCAGAGTGAGCTGGTCTTCAAGGACTATTGATGCAGAGGCCTGCAAGAGGGACAAGCTACAGCCAGACAGAGTAAGACCAGCTAACATCAGAGTTAACATGATGGCAAAAGGCAAAAGAAAGAGCATAAGGAAAAGAAACCAAGGCTACTTTGCATCATCAGAACCCAGCTGTTCTACCACAGCAAGCCCAGGATTCCCCATTGCACCAGAAAAGCAAGACTCAGATTTAAAATCTGTTCTCCAGATGATGATAGACAACTTTAAGAAGGAAATAAATAACTCCCTTAAAGAACTTCAAGAGAACACAGGTAAACAACTAGAAACCCTTAAAGAGGAAACGCAAAAATCCTTAAAGAATTACAGGAAAACACAATCAAACTCATGAAGGAAATGAACAAAACCATTATGGAACTAAAAATAAAAATAGAAACAATAAAGAAATCACAAAGGGAGACAACCCTGGAGTTAGAAAACCTAGGAAAGAGATCAGGAGTCATTGATGCAAGCATCACCAACAGAATACAAGTGATAGAAGAGAGAATTATCAGGTACGGAAGATACCATAGAATACATTGAAACAACAGTTAAAGAAAATGCAAAATGCAAAAAGCTCCTAACCCAAAACATCCATGAAATCCAGGACACAATGAGAAGACAGAACCTAAGGATAATAGGTATAGAAGAGAGTGAAGATTCCCAACTTAAAGGACCAGTAAATATCTTCAACAAAATTATAGAAGAAAACTTTGCTAACCTAAAGAAATAGATGAACATAAATATACAAGAAGCCTACAGCACTCTAAAAGAAAAGAAATTCCTCCCGTCACATTAGAGTGAAAACAAAAAATACACTAAACAAGGAAAGAATATTAAAAGCAGCAAGGGAAAAATGTCAAATAACATATAAAGGCAGGCCTATCAGAATTACACCAGACTTCTCACCAGAGACTATGAAAGCTAGAAGATTCTGGGCAGAACTCATACAGACCCTAAGAGAACACAACTGCCAATCCAGTTTGCTATACCCAGCAAAACTCTCCATTACCATAGATGGTGAAAGCAAAATATTCTATGACAAAACCAAATTTACACAATATGATTCCACAAACCCAGACCTACAAAGGATAATAAATGGAAAACGTCAACTCATGGAGGGAAACTACATCCTAGAAAAAGCAAAAAAATAATCTTTCAACAAACTCAAAAGAAGATAGCCACTCAAACATAAAAATAACATTAAAAATAACAGGAACCAACAATCCCTATTCCTTAATATCTCTTAACATCAATGGACTCAATTCCCCAATAAAAAGACATAGACTGACAGACAGGATCCATAAAGAGGACCCAGCATTTAGCTGCATCCAGGAAATGCACCTCCATGATAAAGACAAACACTACCTCAGAGTAAAGGGTTAGGACACAATTTTAATTTTTTTTTAAATTTTTTTTGATGCATGGTCATCAGCATGGGCGCCAGCATGGGCATCTCTCCTCCCTATGATATCTAGGAGACTCCTCCTCTGGCTGCTCGGTCTCTCATATCTACAGTCTGATTCTCCTCCTCCTCCTCCTCCTCCTCCTCCTCCTCCTCCTCCTCCTCCTCCTCCTCCTCCTCGTCCTCATCCTCCTCGTCCTCCTCCTCCTCGTCCTCCTCCTCATCCTCATCCTCGTCCTCATCGTCCACCTCTACCTTGTCCTCCTTCTCCTCCTCCTCCTCCTCTTGCTCCTACTCTTTCTATGAAAATAGCAGCTCTAATTCTGGCTCTGTGTTTACCAGCTCTACTGCAAGAGCAGATGGCTTAGTTTAATTTTCTTACTCATTTGTGGAAGCATCCCCGATGAGGGCTGACTCCCTGAAACCCACCTCTCCACCTCCCTTCCCCCCACCTCTCTCTCTGCATGTGTGTGTGAGTGTGTGTGTGTGTTAACATTTTGTCTAAAACTCTGCCCCACAACAAACAGCTAAGCCTGACTCACTATAAAAGGGGCTGCTTGCCACCTCCTCTCTCTTGCTCTCTTGCCTTCGTGCTCTCACTCTGTCCTCTTGCATCTTCCCCCCCCCTTCCCTGCACTCCCATGCTCTCTCTGCATCTTTAAGGCCAGCCTCTACTCCACTACTCTCTCTGCCTTTTTCTGTCTCTACTACCCTCTCAACTCCCCTCCCCATGCCCTGAATAAACTCTATTCTATACTATACCATCCTGTGTCTGGTCGCTCAGGTGGAAAGGATGCCTTATCACCAAACATATTTCTTCTCTCTTTAATTTTATAAAAGACATCTCTCTCTCTCCCTCCCACTCCTTCTCCCTCCCTCCCTCCCTCCCTCCATCTTGTGTCTAGGATCTAAGCTATCTCTAATCAAAGTCAAGAGACTAAAACTGTCTACATACATTTCATCAAACCTTCTCTACAAAATCTAAAAAGTTATGCAATTGCTGTTACCCTACTTTAGCCTCATGGGTATGAAACAATTTTAAAAACATTTGTACAAAATCATACAACCATTTCAATACCTTACTTATTTCTGAGCTTTCTTCTCTTTTTTCAGAGTTCTCTCCATCTTTCCTATGTCTTACTCCATAGACACCTTCACTGAACCTTTACCTGTAGCAAGTGCTTGGTTTTATTCTTCTGCAGTGTCTACCACTTTGTCCCCATGCTCTGAGAGCATTGCATGCCAGGCTTCACCACAAATCCCTCCCCCATTACACCCTCCTCTTCTCTTCAGAGAAGTTGTAGCCTCACCTTCCATGTCTACCTTGGAACACCAAGTCTCTGCAGGACTGTGCATTCTCTCGCAAAGAGGTGCAACCAGGCAGTCCAGTTAGGGGAAGGGGATCCATGGTAGGCAACAGTCAGAGACAGTCGCTGCTGCAATTGTTGGGGGGCCCTTATGAAGACCAAACTGCACATGTGCTACATATATGTAGGGGCCGTAGTTCCAGCCCCTGCACGCTCTTTGGTGGTGGATCAGTCTTTGTGAGCCTTATGTGTTCCAGGTTAGTTGACCTTGTATGTCTTCTTGTGGTGTTCTTGACATTTCCATCTTGCTCAATCCTATCCCCCACTGTTTCACAGAATGCTTTGAGCTTCCCCTGATATTTGACTGCAGATGGCTGCATTCCAGTAGCTATTTTTTGTTAAATCCCTCTCTCATATCTCTCTCTCTCTCTCTCTCTCTCTCTCTCTCTCTCTCTCTCTCTCTCTCTCCCTCTCTGTAGAATACACTTTGGTTAAACTTCCCTGTCACTCTTACACCACCCTGTCAGCCTCACTGCTTCCCTGCACATCTTCTTCCCATATTCATAACTTGTTTTGTGTCCTGAAGACTTCATCTAGTGCCATGTGGGCTTGGACCTGTCCATTAGAGCCTATGCATCACCAGTCACCAGTGAATTCACCACTCAGTACAATTCCTTCCTCTCTCAATAGGCAGCAGTGAGTGGCAGGGTCTCTCTCTTTCTCACTTGCACCATAGTCAAGGGATAGCAGGTGTTGAATTTTGATGGATAGATACATTAGAGGAATTTTTTTTTCCAATCTTTCTTTCTCTTTTTTTTTTTATTTTTATTTTTGATACTTTATATACATTTCCAATGTTTCCCCTTTTCTGAGTCTCCTCTTTGGATACCCCCCCTCCCCTCCTCAACCCGCCTCTAGGAGGGAATTCCACCTCCCACCCCGCTCCCGACCACCCATCCCCATATTCCTGCCTTGACATTCCCCTTTACTGAGGCCTCTTGTCTCCCATATCTCAGGCTGATCTCAAACACTCAATAGCTTTGAACTTTGTCTTTGA
>CM052721.1:254779-265446 GCA_028551405.1 Uromys caudimaculatus | reverse complement strand
CAAAGAATAAAAGTGATTGTTTAAAATTGTATTTATCATGATTTTCTGTAACAGTCGTTGATGTGGAATCTAGATTCTTCCTAGTTTAGCCACTCTTGCTTTTGTTCCTTGAATACGCAAGCAACCAGAGCTACAGTTGTGAATTTAAGAGAACTATGTCTCAGAAAGGAGAGAATTAAGGTCCTCCACTCCTGATCCACCTCTGACCTCTGACCTTACCCTTGACCTTCCATTTTTGCAACTTCTCTTTCTGCTTCTAGCACCGAGTAGACTTCCTTCAACTGATGATGAACATGTATAATAATTCCAAAGACAAAGAGTCTCATAAAGGTAAGCCAACCCTTCCTGATCTATAGACAAGGAAACTCTCAGGGAGTGGGTTTGTTCCTCAGATAATAAGCAAGGGATACCGTTGTTGAGTTGTTGAAAGACAGATGTGGCTATTATCAGTATGCACAAGGGCAAAACTTTGCTCTTCATATGAAGGGTGGCCATGATGTATAGCTCCAGTTGTCTGGGTGTTACCTGTGTGAGCACAGGTGTATTTTGTGTCTTTCCCAACATGCAGTCTCAGAGTTGTGTCTAGACATCTGTGTCTAATAATCCTGTCAGGATGCATGTACCCAAATGGTGCTGAAGATCTCTGGGAGACCCTGTTAGACAGGTGTTCTCTAGCCTACTCCATGGTAAAGATATACCTTTCCTTTGTGTGATGTGTAAGTAGCTTCTTTGTACATATGCATTGGTCTTCTTCATTCTTTCTGTACTTAAAAATTACTCATAGCTGGGGAGTGGTGGAGCGTGCCTTTAATTCTTGCAATTTTCAGGCATAGGGAAGTGGATCTCTGTGAGTTCAAGGCCAGCCTCGTCTATTTCATAGATTGTAGGACAGGCAGGGTTATACAGAGCAACCCTGTTTTGAAAAACCATAAAAAATTTCTTACAGATTTTTATCTGCTTTGTGTAGTACATGTATGTACAGGAGTATGTGCACTTGTGCATACCCCTAGGTGAGTGTACAGATAACAGATAAAGGCACCCAGTGTCTTACTCAATCCCTCTCTGCTTTCTCTGCCTTATTTCCTCAAGACAGGGTCTTTCATTAAACCTGTGGTTAGGCTGGAAGCCAGGAGGACCCAAGGATGCAGAATGTTGTGGTTACAGTGGTGTGCTGCCCCACCTGGCTTTTTACATGGGAACTGAGGATTCCAACTCAGGTCCCCACGCATGTGCCAATTGGTACTCTTACCCATTGACTTCTATCTAGCCTCCCATCTGTGTTTATTTTTTAATTTAAAGCCATCATTTAGTGCATCAGTAGCTAATAGAAAGGGAGTTTTCCATATTTACCTATTTGGTTACTTCCCATACACACACTTGCTTATATGTAGCATTATGATTCTAGATCCCTACAATTACTGTTTAAAGTCATCATGTACTTTGTGTTTTGAGTACTTTCCTGTTTGCTCACTTGAAACCCTTTCATGTGATCAGCTAACTTCAAATTCTTCTATGCTTCCTCCTCCATTTTACACAAGCTCCTATGTAGCCCAACCTGACCCACATTCATGATATGCCTGAAAATGACCCATAACTCCTGAGACTATAGGCATGTGCTACCATGCAGCAGAGTTTTAGCAGAACCATTGCATCTGGCATGAGTCTGGAGGGATGGCACCTCAGCTTCGAAGTAGCCTTCTCTCAGTGACTGTTATCTGAGATTTTATGGTGTTCTTGGAAGTGTTCCCAGAGCCTTAGCATAACAGTCTTGAAGCATGCCTGGCAAAACAGGAAGTCTCCTATGGCTGAGAACTGCTTAGGTGATGTGCCTTTCAAGACAAGCCCTCTATCAGATGAGAGGTTTTGGTGTATGGAAATTGACTTGAGAAACATGTCTTCTGTGTAACAACAAAAAGAGCTTCTAGGAAGCTGTCAGTTTTCAATCTTTGAGGGGCGGATCTCCTTCTTCCCGAAAAGCAAAATTCATCCAGCTCTGTCCCTCTTCTCTCCTGTCAATTTTCCAGTGTAACTCAGAATATAGACATGACCATGCCTGATTTATACAGTGCTGGAGACCGAACCCTAGCTTCATACCCCCATCTACTGAGATGCATGTTCTCAGTCCTTCAGTTTCATTTTTGATTGCTAAAATATATACTAATTTTAAATATAGCCACTGATTGTGGTTTTATTGTCCAGTTTCAGTTTAGTAGCACATACTTACACTAATTGGGAGAAAGAATTTGCCAACAACATAATCACAGCATTCATGGTAGTAGATGATGTACTGCCTGTGGTCTCCAGTGTCATCCTCTGGCCTCAATTGTCACCTGTACAAACACACATAAATAAATTAAAGTAAAAACCATCCTAAACTACAGCAGGGACCTTCTATAACTGCTTGTCCAGGGGATTAGATGCCCTCTTCTGACATCCATGGGCACCCTTCCCACATATATGGCACTCCCCACATACAGAAATACTCATAAATAAAAATAACATTTACAAACAAGAAAGTCCATTTCTTGAAGCAGCCCACTGGGGATGATAAGGAACAGCAGAAATATTACAACAACCTACCTGAACCATTCTTCTCCATTTCTGGATGCGTCATGTGGTTGTCATGGTGATGACAGCCTCAGAGTGACTGGATGGCATCTCTATATTCTCTCTAGGAAAATGGGGGCTCATTTGATTTTCTCCTCATTTCCTCTGTGATGGTCCATCCTGACATGACTTAGCTGAGATGTTCTCTTACTTCCAGCCCTGTCCGACATGGACATCACAGCCCAGTCAATTAGCTTTATTTTTGCTGGCTATGAAAGCACCAGCACCACACTTTCATTTGTCCTGTATTCTCTGGCCACTCACCCAGATATCCAGAAGAAACTTCGGGAGCAGATTGACGGGGCTCTGCCCAACAAGGTGAGCAGTTGGTGGACGAGGGAATAGGAGAAGCCTCAACAAGGACACACTCTTGTCACCCGCAGTCTTTTGTGTGTGTGTGTGTGTGTGTGTGTGTGTGAGAGAGAGAGAGAGAGAGAGAGAGAGAGAGAGAGAGAGAGAGAATGAGAGAGAGAGAGAGAAAGACAGAGAGACAGAGAGACAGGGAGACAGAGATAGGCAGAGACAGAGAGACAGAGAGACATAGAGGCAGAGAGAAAGAGACAGACAGAGAGAGAAGAGAGTGAGTGAGGGTTAGTGTGTATATGTGTGTGTGTGTGTGTGGTGTGTATATATTTTGTGTGTGTGTCAATGTGTCTGTGAGTGAGTATGAGTCTGAGTATGCACTCACACCACTGAGCCATCTTTCCAACTATGGTGATTTTTGAAAACATTTTTGGATGTTTATATGTATTTATATATGTATGTGAATGTGCATGTACACATGTACAGACTTATGTATGTATATGAGTTTATTTATGTGTGTGTGCATGTGTGTGGAGGTCAAAGGACAACCTGAAAGAATTTTTTCTCTCTTTCTACTACATGAGTTTTAAGGGTTCAAAGCAGGTGCCTTTGCTCACTGAGATGTCTGAGCATCCCTTGATAATTTATCACCAGAGCACAATTACTGCCTTTTCCCAGCACTGTTTAGAAATTATCATAAATGGGCCGCAGAAGGAGAAATGGGCCATAAATCTTCTCATGGCAACAGAAGGTTTTTGTGACACAGGGCTAGGTCTGGTATGTCTGTGATCTAGGACCACAAGAGTACCAAGTAAGCAACATGAACACTACCCGTGTGATGTTAAAGATATGCACTTAGCATACAGCTCTCTGAATTGTTCAGTGATACTGCTGGATCTGCTGTCTCCTTACCCTGAGAGAGAATAGCCTTGATCTTGACTGAGCTGCATGGGTTGCCTCATCTCTGTGCGATGATTCCTCCTATCTATTTACAGTTATAGGAGAAGCCAAGGTGTGAGCCTTGGTGTCTAAATCATGAGCCAAATTCCTCCCCCTTTCTCTCAGTGTGCCAATGTGTGTGTATATCTGTGTGTGTATAGTTCATACACTTATGCTATGTATATTTCTAAATCACTCTCCACATTGTTTTATGAAACAGGCTCTCTTTCCAAACCGGGAGCTTATTGATTAGGTTAGGTTGTCTAGCCAATGAGAACCAGGCATGCCCTGTCTCAGTCTACCTGCTCCTGGGATTATAGATGGGTACCATTGAGTGAGGCTTTAGAAATGATTTGTATCTGAACTCTTCATTCTCAGGCTTGCATAGTAGATAGACCCTTCACTAACTGAGCATCTTCCAGGCACCAAGTGATAGTTATTCCACTTTGTAAAGAGCTTGAGACTTGGTTCAATAGGTAAGAGCCCTTGCTATTCTTCCATGGGATCCATCCATATTTTATTCCTAGCATGAAAATGGCAGCTCTCAACTGCTCTACACGTAGTTACAGGAAACCTGGTACCCTCTGTTGGCTTCTGTTAGCATTGTACTCATATAGTGTATGCAAACATATGCAAGCAAAAGATATATATATATATGTATATGTATATATACATATATGTGTATATACATATATATATATATGTATATGTATATATACATATATGTGTATATACATATATATATATATATATATATATATATATGAAATAAAGCAGTTTTAAAAACCTTTAAAATGTATTGTAAGTACTAACTAAGGTCCTTTGAGCTGCTGCACTTGACTTTGGGAATCCTGAGATTTCAACACTAGACACAGTTGAAAGTTAATCAACAATCTCGGTACAAGTATTCTTCTTTCTTTCCAGGCACCTCCCACCTATGATATTGTGATGGAAATGGAATACCAGGATATGGTGTTGAATGAAACCCTCAGAGAATATCCAGTAAGTAATAGACTTCAGAAAGCATGTAAAAAATATTTTGAAATCAATGGTGTGTTTATCCCCAGAGGGTCAATAATGATGATTCCACCTTATGCTCTTCACCATGACCCACAGCATTGGCCAGAGCCTGAGTAATTCTGCCTTGAAAGTTACCAGAACTCCAGGAGGAGGAACCCACTCTACACTATGCAGGCCTGTGTACGCTATGATGTCACTTATAGGAAGATGTTCTAAGTATGATTTTACATCCACTTGCATTCTGTGAGGAGAATGGCAGTGAAAGGGAAGAAAGGAGAGGACAGTGGAAGTGAGATAGGAAGGAAATATGACCATTTAAATACAGAGTGTTTTCCTCCTTCTTCCTCAAGTCGTTAATGACCCACTTAAATGTGGGACAGAAACCAACATTACTTGCATTCTAAATGAAATGTGCTTTTCGGAGACGAAACTCAACATCATCCTGAATGGATTTTTAATGTTTAAGGATATAGTTCCTTTCTTGTTCCTTTTTATTTTTGAAAGTCACATGAATGGATAATGAATTCTGGTTATTTTCACCTCACACTGCCTTGTCTCTTCTCCTACCATCTGATGTGAATTTCTGTCTATTTTCAATAAGTCTTCTGCCTAATTTTATGTGGTTTTTTTTTTTGGTAGCTTGTGAGTTTACTTCAGATTGCTTGCATAAGCATAAATGTAGGAATTAAAAACTGGAGAATGGTCAACTCTCCAGTGGCTGCACCATTGAAGAAAAACTTCTTCCTTCTTGCCAACACCACTTTATAGGGATGGCATTTCATGAACTTGCTTCCCTATTCATGATCGATTGACAATGTGTCTAGTGTTCCGTAGGTATTCACAGCTGCCCTGAGTTAATGAGTGCATGATGTATGTGTCATGTCCAGAAGATAGTACTTCACAGAACCTATTTCATTCAGGGGCTTTTACATTCATTCTGACCTTTCTTCTCTCATGTTTCCTGAGCTTTGCAGGGGCTTAGAACTCTACAAGTGCTTATTCTCAACAGTATGACCAGTCATAAGTTTCTGCATTAAATGTCTCTCATTGCAAAGTGAAGTTTTTTTGACCAAAGGTCAGATCAACACTATTTTTTCGTGTGTAAACATAAATATTTAGAAGACATTTTGATACCTTGTCCATTTAGCAAAATATTGTCATGTAGTGCCTATGATGTCTGTAGCCATGGGAATTTGACCAGATTTACAACACCAGGCATTAATTTCCTCTGTGATTTGGATCTCCAATCCAATCAGAAAATGGTTGATTCCTCTTACCCCATAGCACCACTGTTATACTAGTGTGTGTCCTCAAAAGAATGTATTTTTCGAAAACAGTATTTATCTTATTTCAACCATATGGAGACTCTTACAAGGAAAGGGGAATGGAAAGGACCTTGAGTGTAAAAGTTTCAGATCCAAATACCTGCAACGAGAAATTCAATGAATCTTTCCCAAACTACCTATGTGTACTGCTTAGATGTCAAAAGTCAACTTCACATGTGTAGGTCTTATGCTTTCACCGTTTCTTAACTTGTCATCTACTGTTGTGTCTTCAGGTTCAGAAAGGAGAACAAGGGCAACATTGATTCTTTTCTATATGTGCCCTTTGGAAATGGACCCAGAAGCTGCATTGGCACGAGGTTTGCTCTCATGAATATTAAACTTGCTCTCACTAAAGTTCTGTAGAATTTCTCCTTCCAGCCTTGTAAGGAAACACAGGTGAGGGAGAAAACTATCTTTATAAATAGTGTTTTTTTATTTTTTTATTTTCCTTTTTTTTGATACTTTGTTTACATTTCCAATATTTTCCCTTTTCTGGGTCTCCTCTTTGGAAACCCCCTATCCCCTCCTGATCCCTGCATCTATGAGGAAATTCCATCTCCCACCCACCCGCACACCCATCCCCATATTCCCACCTTGACATTCCCCTTTACTGGGGCCTCTAACACTCTCAGTCCCAAGGGCCTCTCCTCTCTCCCTGATGGCCAACAAGGTCATCCTCTGCCACATATGTGGTCCGAATCATGGGTCCATAAATGTGTATTCTTTGGTTGTTGGTCCAAACTCCAGGACAACCGGGGGGGGGGGGGTCAGGCCCATTGACATTCTTGCTCCATCAATGGGGCTGCAAATTCCCTCAGTTCTTTCAGACCTTTCTCCAACTGCTCCATCTGGGACCTCACTCTCAGTCCAGCGGTTACTGTTAAGTGAAACTTGGGCATTCTGAACTTTTGGGCTAATATCCACTTATCAGTAAGTACATACTATGTTCATTCTTTTGCGACTGAGTTGCCTCGCTTGGGATGATATTTTCAAGTTCCATCCATTTGCCTGCAAATTTCATTAAATCATTGTTTTTAATAGATGAGAGTACTCCTTTGTGTAAATGTACCACAATTTCTGTATCCATTCCTCTGATGAAGGACATCTGGGTTGTTTCCAGCTTCTGGCTATTATAAATATGGCTGCTATGAACATAGTGGAGCATGTGTCTTTATTACATGTTGGAGCATCTTCTGGGTATATGCCCAGGAGAGGTATAGCTGGGTCCTCAGGTAGAATTATGTCCATTTTTCTGAGGGTCCACCAAACTGATTTCCAGAGTGATTGTTCCAGCTTGCAGTCCCACCAACAGGGGAAGAGTGTTGCTCTTTCTCCACATCCTCGCCAGCATCTGCTGTCACCTGAGTTTATGATCTTAGCCATTTTGACTGGTGTGAGGTAGAATCTAATACTTGTTTTGATTTGCATTTCCCTGATGACTAGGGATGTTGAGAATTTCTTTAGGTGCTTCTCAGCCCTGCGAATTTCCTCAGTTGGGAATTCTCTGTTTAGCTCTGTTCCCCATTTTTTAATGGGGTTATTTGGTTTTCTGGAGTCTAACTTCTTGAGTTCTTTGTATATATTGGATATTAGCCCTCTATCGGACATAGGATTGGTTAAGATCTTTTCCCAATCTGTTGGTTGCCGTTTTGTCCTATTGACAGTGTTCTTTGCCTTACAGAAGCTTTGCAATTTCATGAGGTCCCAATTTTCTCTTCTAGATCTTAGAGCATCAGCCACTGGTGTTCTGTTCAGGAACTATTCCCCCGTAACCAGCTGTTCGAGAGTTTTTCCCACTATCTCTTCTATTAGATTCAGTGTATCTGGTTTTATGTGGAGGTCCTACATCCACTTGGACTTGAGCTTTGTACAAGGAGATAGGAATGGATCAATTTGCATTCTTCTACATGAAAACCGCCAGTTGAACCAGCACCATTTGTTGAAAATGCTGTCTTTTTTCCTCTGAGTGGTTTTAACTCCTTGGTCGAAAATCAAGTGACCATATGTGTGTGGGTTCATTTCTGGGTCCTCAATTCTATTCCATTGATCTACCTGCCTGTCACTGTACCAATACCATGCAGTTTTTATCACTACTGCTCTGTAGTACAGCTTGAGATCAGGGATGCTGATTCCCCCAGAAGTTCTCTTGTTGTTAAGGATAGCTTTGCAATCCTGTTTTTGTTGTTGTTGTTGTTGTTGTTCCAAATGAATTTGAGAATTGCTCTTTCTAAGTCTATGAAGAATTGAGTTGGAATTTTGATGGGGATTGCGTTGAATTTGTAGATTGCTTTTGGCAGGATGGCCATTTTGACTATATTAATCCTTCCAATCCATGAGCATGGCAGATCTTTCCACCTTTTGAGGTCTTCTTCGATTTCTTTCTTCAGAGACTTGAAGTTCTTGTCATACAGATCTTTAACTTCCTTGTTTAGAGTCATACCAAGATTCTTTATATTGTTTGTGACAAATGTGAAGGGTGTCATGTCCCTAATTTCTTTCTCTGCCTGTTTATCCTTTGAGTATAGGAAGGCTACTGATTTGTTTGAGTTAATTTTATATCCGGCCACTTTGCTGAAGTTGTTTATCAGCTGTAGGAGTTCTCTGATGGAGTTTTTCGGGTCACTTAGGTATACGATCATATCATCTGCAAAGAGTGATAATTAGAATTCTTCCTTGCCAATTTGTATCCATTTGACCTCCTTTTGTTGTCTAATTGCTCTAGTTAGAACTTCAATTACTATATTGAATAGATAGGGAGAGAGAGGACTTGTTTAGTCCCTGATCTTAGTGGGATTGCTACAAGTTTCTCTCGATTTAGTTTGATGTTGGCTACTGGTTTGCTGCATATTGCTTTTACTATGTTTAGATATGGGCCTTGAATTCCTGATCTTTCCAAGACTTTTATCATGAAGGGATGTTGAACTTGGTCAAATGCTTTTTTAGCATCTAAGGAAATGACCATGTAGTTTTTTTTTTGAGTTTGTTTATGTAGTGAATTACATTGATGGATTTCCGGGTATTGAACCATCCCTGCATCCCTGGAATGAAGCCTACTTGATCATGATGAATGATCGTTTTGATGTGTTCTTGGATTCGGTTTGCGAGAATTTTATTGAGTATTTTTGCATCGATATTCATAAGGGAAATTGGTCTGAAGTTTTCTTTCTTTGTTGGGTCTTTTTGAGGTTTTGGTGTCAGTGTGATTGTGGCCTCATAGAAGGAATTGGGTAGTGTTCCTTCTGTTTCTACTTTGTGGAGTAGATCAAAGACTATTGGTATTAGGTCTTCTTTGAAGGTCAGATAGAATTCTGCAGTGAACCCATCTGGACCTGGGGTTTTTTGGTTGGGAGACTTTTAATGACTGCCTCTTTCTTTAGGCATTATGGAACTGTTTAGATGATTTATCTGATCCTGACTTAGCTTTGGTATTTGATATCTGTCTAGAAAATTGTCCATTTCATCCAAATTTTGCAGTTATGTTGAGTATAGGCTTTTGTAGTAGGATCTGAAGATTTTTTGAATTTCCTCAGAATCTGTTGTTATGTCTCGCTTTTCTTTTCTAATTTTGTTAATTTGTATTTTGTCTCTGTGCCCTCTGGTTAGTCTGGCTATGAGTTTATCTATCTTGTTGATTTTCTCAAAGAACCAACTCCTGGTTTTGTTGATTCTTTGTATAGTTCCTTTTGTTTCTACTTGGTTGATTTCAGCCTTGCGTTTGATTATTTCCTGCCTTCTACTCTTGGGTTTATTAGCTTCTTGTTGTTCTAGAGTTTTCAGGTGTGTTGTTAAGCTGCTAGTGTATGCTCTCTTCAGTTTGTTTTTGGAGGCACTCAAAGCTATGAGTTTTCCTCTTAACACTGCTTTCAATTTGTCCCATAAGTTTGGGTATGTTGTACTTTCATTTTCATTAAATTCAAGGAAGTCTTTAATTTCTTTCTTTATTACTTCCTTAGCCAAGTTGTCATGAGTAGAGCATTGTTCAGCTTCCAAGTGTATGTGGACTTTCTGTTGTTATTGTTGCCATTGAAGACCAGCCTTAAACCATAGTGGAGTGATAGGAGGCATGGGATTATTTCAATCTTCTTGTATCTGTTGAGGTTTGTTTTGTGACCAATTTCCCTCATTGGGTTGACGTTTACCATTCATTATCCTATGTAGGGCAGGGTTTGTGGAAACATATTGTATAAATTTGGTTTTGTCATAGAATATTTTGGTTTCATCATCTATGGTAATTGAGAGTTTTTCTGGGTATAGCAGCCTGGCCTGGTAGTTGTGTTCTCTTACGGTCTGTATGAGTTCTGCCCAGGATCTTCTAGCTTTCATAGTCTCTGGTGAGAAGTCAGGTGTAATTCTGATAGGTCTGCCTTTATATGTTACTTGACCTTTTTCCCTACTGCTTTTAATATTCTTTCCTTGTTTTGTGTATTTGGTGTTTTCACTATAATGTGATGGGACAAATTTCTTTTCTGGTCC
>CM052721.1:232268-254679 GCA_028551405.1 Uromys caudimaculatus | reverse complement strand
ATTGTGTTTTCCTGTAATTCTTTAATGGATTTCTGTGTTTCCTCTTTAAGGGCTTCTAGTTCTTTACCTCTGTTCTCTTGTGTTTCTTTAAGGGTGTTAATTTCTTTCTTAAAGTCTTCTATCATCATCATGAGAAATGATTTTAAATCTGAGTCTTGCTTTTCTGGCCTATTGGGGAATCCATGGCTTGCTGTGGTTGGAGAACTGGGTTCTGATGATGCCAAGTGGCCTTGGTTCCTGTTCCTTAGGTTCTTGTCCTTGCCTTTTGCCATCTTGTTAACTCTGATGTTTGCTGATCTTACTCTGTCTAGCTATGGCTTTTCCCACCTGCAGGCCTCTGTATCAATACTCCTTGAAGACAAGCTGTCTCTGAGAGGTGTTTTTTCCAAGCTCCTGGGAGGGGAGCTTTCTCCCGGAGCTAATTGACTATGGAGCCCTGTGGCCCAAGCTGAGGTCCCCAGCCACTGATGGAGACTGGAAGTTCCTGTCCCTCAGTCTCTGTGGCCCTAGGTTTCCGGGCAGAATCGGTGAGCACTGGGGCTCATTTGGTCCCCACTCCGGGCTTTTCCACGCTCCTGGGAGAGTAATTTTCTCCCGGTGCGGCTTGGCTGTGGAACCCTGGTGGCCCAGGCAGAGGTCTCCTGCTGCCGCTGATGGGATCCAGGGGGTTTCTATGCCCGTGTACCTCAGTCCCTGCATCTCGCAGGTTCGAAGCGGTTCCTGGTGAGCTGTGTAGCTTGTCTTGGCCCCACTCAAGGCTTTTCCAAGCTCCTGGGAGGGTAGCTTTTTCCCAGCGCTAATTGGCTATGGAGCCCTGTGCCTTATGGAGTTTTAATATGGCAAACAAAATCCCAGAGGACACTTGGACATTCTCTGGAACCATGAGAATACATATTAAGAGGGCCTGACATCTCAGGGTTTCCTCATAAGGAGTAGCTAATAGAACGAAGCTATTATTGGACATAAGCAGAAGCCATATGAAAATCTGAGTCAACACTGACCTTGTAGTAATTCAGAACAGTGCCTAAAAATGGCAGAGGTTTGGGCCCAGGAATTCCCTGTTTCTTAAAAGTTCCATGTGTACGGGTCCCATATCTATAAAAGGAAATAGAAAAATTTATGGCCACACACACAGAAGAGAGGAGACAAGCATGACCATCATCAAAAACTGACACAAACCAACAACTTGGCTGCCACTCCAGTTCCCAGAGAGCTTTGGTGAGGTGGCCAATGTGCATTTCAGCCCAGTGCTGAATTCTGGAGGATCTAGGGGTAACTGAAACTCATTTGAGTCATACCTATGCTAAATCTTATCTGTAAACCTCAGCAAGAATGAGTGGAAGAAGAGAGGGTGTTTGGGTGCCCATCAGATATGTAAAACATTAGTACAAACTTTAAGAGTTAGTACAAGTCTTTAAGAGTTAGCTCAGAAGTAAAGGGTTTGCCTAATATATATATTCTCTGGCTTGATCCACCAAACTGCCAAAATGTTAAAATGTAAAATGAATTCAGTCGTCATTTCATTTTGGGCCTTTGATATGACTCCGCATGTAAAGACACTGGCTGCTAATATTGAAAATCTGAGTTGGTCTTCAGGGACTTCAGAATAAGAGAGAATCGACTCCCCATATTGTCCTTTGACCTACAGCTACATGCACAAACATACACTGTCGGGCATGCTGCCACTAACCTTAATAAATTAAAAACATGAAATTTTAAACTGTGTTTACAAGAGTTAAATTCAAGGTCTACTATCATTTTTTCAATTTAATTCCAATGCCTCTAGAAGGTGTCAGATCCCCTGGAGCTGTTAGTTACAGATGATTGTGAGCTACATGTGAATGTGGAGTTTCAAAACAATGACCTTAACCACTAAGCCATGATCTCTCCAGCTTCTGCTTTTGATATCATTTTTATTTTCCAAAAATAACAGAATAGAGGTCTGAATATCACCTCAAACCCAAGGACCTGGTTTTAGGGAGGACCTTTGGAGATCACTCAACGGTACAGGAGCACCACGCTGATTGCCAGGAACACCCAGGTTTCCAGTGAGAGAGCTGAAAACAGGTCCATCCCTGCTTCTCTGTCAGCAATTTACTCTTCTGTGTTCTCGCTCCAGCTGTGGGTGTGACCCTCCACAGGGCTTCTCTTCTGCCCTCTCTGCTGCACCGAGGACAGCCTGCAGTACTTATATGCTGGGAAGATGGGTGGCACCAGGGATCCAGCCAGTACATGGATCACCTCTGCCTCCCCTGGATTTTGGTACCCTTAGAGAGTTCATAAATTTCATCCAAAGCCTATTTTGACCTGCTTTGAGCTAACATTCTATGTGGCATCAGTAAACAACAGTGCCATATGGGTAAGATCAAAGGTTATTAGTTTCTTGCAGAAGTCAAGGAAATTCAACAACATGATATAACCTCTCACCAAGGCTGAATTCAATCAAAAATACATGAATGGAAGTAAAAATTGTGTCATCTGCACACTTTTTCAGAATGTCTTTATCCTTTACTAAACAATTCTGAAGCTCCCCAAGGACCTGGACCTCCAATGTGATATCTGGGAGCCAAACACCAGTCCTCCAGAAGAGCAGCAAACCTGCTTAAGCACTGAGACATCTCTCCAGCACCATGATGAATGTTTGTTTATTTTTGGTTGTTTGTTTATCTGTGAAAATGGGGAAGGGGAGTGTGGGGTAGTGGTCTGTGACAGGCAATCTGGCACTTGGTTGAGAAAAGGCTGAAAATTCTGGTAGACCCCGTGAAATATTCTCAAGGGATCAAATTATATTTATAGCAGAAGATCCCGGGAGACTCCTGTAAAATCAGCCACAGCTCTCACAAGCCTTGTATAGAGAGAGGCCTGCCATGTGAGATTTGTCTTGTAGAAAGCAAGTATGACCCCTCCCATAAGCAAATGTGGCACTAGAGAGTCCCCAGACCTAGCCAATAGAAAGTACTGGTTGCCAATCCTCTGACTCCTCCAAAACAGTATATCAGATTGTCCAACCTGTGTAGATCTCTTTCTGCCTGCCTGCTCTCTGCACTGCTCTCTGCACGCCCCTGCCCGCCAGCCTGCTCCATCCCTTCTTCCCCCAGTGCCTGATGCCTACCATCCAGAAGGAATAAAGGTACAAAACTACTTTGGTGTCTGAGAACTTTGTCTAAGGGCTGTAACTGTTTTGGGCCAAGAAGACATCCACTCTCCGGGCCTAGTGGTGGGGTGTGCGCCGACAGTAGCTGCGGGTCTCATGGGAACCACCAGAAGTCTCCCGCACTCCATAGGCTAGCTGGCCTCTCACAAGTTTAGCCACAAGATGGTGGGAGGAGGGAGGGAAGGAGGGAGGGAGTGATGGAGGAGTTGGAGGGAGAGAGAAAGATGCGTTTTATAATATTAAAGACAGAAGGAATATGTTTGGTGATGAGGCATCTTTCCCCCTGAAGGACCAGACACATGATGGTATAGTATAGAATAGAGTTTATTCAAGGCATGGGGAGGGGAATTGAGAGGGTAGTAGAGACAGAAAAAGGTGGAGAGTAGAGGAGTAGAGGCCAGCCTTGAGCATGCAGAGAGAGCATGGGGGAGTGAGGAATGGGGGGTGGTGAGGCAAGAGGACAGAGTGAGAGCAAGAAAGCAAGAGAGCAAGAGAGAGGAGGGGACAAACAACCCCTTTTATAGTGAGTCAGGCATAGCTGTTTGTTGTGGGGCAGAGTTTTAGACAAAATGTTAACACACACACACACACATGCAGATAGAGAGGTGGGGTGGAGGGAGGTGGAGATGTGGGTTTAAGGGAGTCAGCCCTCATCGGGGATGCTTCGACAAAGGAGTAAGAAAATTAAACTAACCCATCTGCTCTTGCAGTAGACTTGGTTAACACAGGGCCATAATTAGAGCTGCTATTATCAGAGGAGGAAGAGGAGGAAGAGGAGGAGGAGGAGGAGGAGGAGGAGGAGGAGGAGGAGGAGGAGGAGGAGGAAGAGGAGGAGGAGGAGGAAGAGGAGGAGGAGGAGGAGGAAGAGGAGGAGGAGGAGAAAGAGGAGGAGGAGGAGAAGCAGACTCTAGATATGAGAGACTGAGCAGCCAGAAGAGATGTCTCCTAGATATCATAAGGAGGAGAGATGCCCATGCTGGTGCCCATGCTGGTGCTCATTCTCGTGCCCATGCTCATACCCATGCTGGTGCCCATGCTCATGCCCATGCTCATGCCCATGCTCGTGCCCATGCTGATGAGCCACTTCCCTATGACAACTCAAGGAGAGTTATCAGGTAGGAGCAACAGGGACAGTCTTCAGACAAACACAGATGACTGGCAAAACGGACTGTTTAGAGGTCTTTGGTGGTCAGACACAGGATCACCACAGACATATATTTGGGAGATGTTAGGCCAACTGATAAGGTACGAACAGAGATGGAACACTGGGTTCAGATTGATGTCGTGGGAAATGTACTTGCCTGTGTTTCCCCAATATCTATGTTGTTGGTAGGGAAAATTAACATTGCTAGGTATAGATTCAATGGAACTTGCTATGGCTGTAACTTAATGTACTGTATATCTGACATTGTACAAGAAATTTCAGTTATGGAACTTCATCAACCTTTATAGCAATGCTTCCACTCAAAGTTTTGGAACCTTGGTATGTAGATAGTGGTTTGCAAGTGTTGGATGAAATTCAAGAAGCATTGACTAGACCTAAAAGAATGGTTCGGTTGATCGTTGCTGGAATTCTTGCTATAGTGGTCTCTTATGCCTACTGCTGCTACTACTGCAATAATGTTGTCTCAATCTGTTCAAAATGTTCATTATGTTAATGAATTGTCTAAGAATGACACCTTAGCCTTAGAAATGAAAGAAAAATATAGATAGTAAGTAAAAACAAAAGATAAATGTGTTATATGAAGTAGAAAAGTGTTGGGAGATGAAATTCAGATCACATTTGGAATGTCATGTAGAATATCAATGGATTGTATTACTCCTAAATGTATAATGAAAACCAGCTAGGTTGGGACCTGGTATGTGTGCATTTTAAAGGTATTTGGCATAATGCTAACACTTCCATGGACCCAATTCAATTGCATCAAGAAAGTGCGACTCTAATAGATATTAAACCCCTACAATTCAATGCTGCAAAGGTAGCCTCTGAATAGTTAGAGCAATTAAGAAAGACCATGCCTTCCTGGTCTTCTTTTGCTCATTTGACCTTCTCAGTATACTTGCCTTGAGTACTGTAATGGTTATAGGATTATGCCTGTGATCACTTGTGGTTAAGTGTGCCTGCCATTCCTTTCTAAATATCCATGCATATCTCCATCATATTCGGCTCAAAACTGTAACCTAATGGGCTACATCCCCCATTGTAGAGGATCATAGTCAAAGACAGTTGAGATTCTCTCAGAGGTGGATCAACATAAGATAGGGCATGAATGCCAGGATTCACGTTTCAGAAGTGAGGTAAGATTCACAGTTCTTAAGGGACACACACTCCTTCTGCACCAATAGCTGCGACATCTTTGGCTTATAAAAAATAAAAACAGTGAGATGTCAGAAACCATTTTGCCTGCTTCTGTGACAGCCTGCCTATCAGGCAAAGTCAAGTCAGTCCAAGGTCTGCTGGCAGATTTCCTGGCCTGATGACACATAGAAGGATAAGAGGAAATACACTTGAAGCTCAAGGCAAGGGGATAAATGTTTTGTTAATCATGAAGGAAGGAACAAGATGAATAAGGTGCGCAAGCTAGTCTAGTCAGTCAATAGGTTCTCCAGGGAGGGAGCAAGGATTAAAAAGAAAAGACAATTAGAAAATAATGACAATTAGACAATACTAAAGCATGAACCCAGACAGTTCTGAAGCTCAACGGGTCTGTGAATTGTATCTAAGCAGTGGTGTTTTGTTTTGTTTCTTTTGTTTAAGATGTATTGAATATGTATATATATATATATATATATATATATATACATATATACATATATATATGAACTCTAGTTGTGTTCAGACACTTCATAAGATTGAAATGCTTTTGTAGGGCAAAGGACACTGACAGTAGGACAAAATGGCAACCAAACGATTGGGAAAAGATCTTTATTAATCCTACATCCAATAGAGGGCTAATATTCAAGATGTACAAAGAACTCAAGAAGTTAGACTCCAGAGAATCAAATAAGCCTATTAAAAATGGGGTACAGAGCAAAATGGAGAATTTTTAACCAAGGAATATCGAATGGCTGAAAAGCACGTAAAGAAATGTACAACATCCTTAGTTATCAGGGAAATGCAAATCAAAACAGCCCTGAGATTCTACCTCACACCAGTCGGAATGACTAAGATCAAAAACCCAGGTGACAGCAGATGCTGGCAAGGATATGGAGAAAGAAGAACACTCTTCCATTGTGGGTGGGATTGAAAGCTGGTACAACTATGCTAGAAATCAGTCTGACACTTCCTCGGGAAATTGGAAATACTATTACCTGAGGACCCAGGACTATGAATACTGGGCATATACCCAAAAGATCTTGAACATATAACAAGGACACATGCTCCACTATGTTCATAGCAATGGTATTTATAAGAGCCAGAAGCTGGAAAGAACCCAAATGTCCTTCAACAGAGAAAAGAATACAGAAAATGTGGTAGATTTACACATTGGAGTACTACTCACCTATTAAAAACAATGAATTCATGAAATTCTTAGGCAAATGGTTGAACTGGAAAATATCATCCTGAGTGAGGTAACCCAATCACAAAAGAACACACAGGGTACGTACTCACTGGTAAGTGGATATTAGCTTGAAATCTCCAAATACCCATGATACAATTCCCATACCACATGAAGTCAAAAGAAGTAAGACCAAAGTGTGCATGCTTTGGTCCTCCTTAGAAAGAGGAACAAAATACTTATGGGAGCAAATGTGGAAACAAAGTGAAGAGAAGAGACTGAAGAAAAGGCCATCCAGAGACTGCCCCACCCGACAATTCATCCCATGTACAATCACCAAACTCCAAAACTACAGTGGATGCCAAGAAATGCTTCCTGAAAGGAGCCTGACATCGCTGTCTCATGTGAGGCCCTGCCAGATCCTTACAAATACAGGGGCAGATGATTTCAGCCAACCGTTGATCTGAGTGTGGGGTCCCTAAGGGAGAAGTTAGAGAAAGGACTGAATGAGCAGAAGGGGTATGCAACCTCATAGGAAGAGTAACAATATCAACCAACCAGACAACTCAGAGCTTCCAGGGACTAAGCCACCAACCAAGGAGTACACATGGTTCCAGCTGCATATGTAGCAGAGGATGGCCTTGTCAGGCAGCAATGGGAGGAGAGGTCCTTGGTCCTATGAAAGCTCGATAGATGCCTCAGTATAAGGGAATAGAGGGCAGGGAGTCGGAAGTGGGAGGGTGGGTGTAGGAACACCTTTATAGAAGCAGGGGGAAGGGGGATGGAGTAGGGGGTTTCCAAGAAGGGGAAAAGTGATATGGGGATCACATTTGAAATATAAACAAAGAAAATATCCAATTAAAAAATTAAAATAAATGTTTAGAAAAAGATAGAGAAAAAAGGACCACCAAAATAAAATAAAATAAAAAGACTAGGTATGTTATGAGTTCTAAGAGAAAATCTACTAATATTAAGCTATTAAATGAATGTAGCAATAAAAAAGATTCCTAGTAAAATACTGCCATAGCCATAGAATACTGCATCACTCAACCTACAATAGAGAAATTTCTTTATGCAATAGTCAATAGTTAGCAAGAAAACCTAAAACTTGTGAAGATGAAGAGATGGTGACATGCTCAACTCTAACTAGGTAGGCTGTCTATAGCATAAGTCTCCCCTCAAAGATCAAAGATCTATGTAAAATGGAAAGAAAAAAGATTGTAAGACCAGGATTTAATAAATGACTTGAAGGAAATAGCATTCCCAGACACGACATACAGATGTACATATGAACTCACAGAGACTGAGACAGAATTCACACAGTCTTCACAAGTTCAAACAAGAAAAAATCCTAGTGGTGAGAAGTTCAAACACCTCCCTCTAGCAAAGGAGACATTGTAAACTGAGAGCTCCTGACAAAGGAAAGGTCAAGTTTCTTCAATGGGGTGGCACTGGCTATGTCTAGTACACTCCAGGGCAGGCCTCACACCCAGGAAGAGTAATCTAACACAAACAGAACTCAATAGTTTTTGCTTTGTTTTGAAACAGTGTGAGAGAATATAAAGTTGGTGGGAAAAAAGATGGGATATAATCTGGGAAGAGTCAGAGGAAAGGAATTAAGAACATCAAAATTCATTCAAAGTAGCTCTCAAAGAATGCAAAAACTCTTAAAATATATATTTTAAAGAGATATTTATTTATATTTTATGTAGCATTTATCATAATATATTGTAACTAAAACATCTGATACCAATTCTACAATTAGAGTTATCACAATAGTTACCTTTTCCTCAATAAATTATTGATCAAATTGCAGAGACACGCTTACTATCAAAAATGCTCAAAAGAAATTAACAGAGACAACTAGATGTGGATGAAGATGGTCCCATGAGGACCAGTGAAGTTGACTTTCCTGTTCTGTCACTGACTTGTCATCTCCTTTATATTAGATAGTACGTTGTGTAGACATTGAGAAAAATCAATGGATGTACTGAATCTATAACAATGCTTCAAGACTAGTCAAGTAAGCCCCATTTTTTATTTTTTTATTCATTTTTTTATTTTTGATACTTTATTTACATTTCCAATATTTCCCCTTTTCCGGGTCTCCTCTTTGGAAGCCCCCTATCCCCTCCCCATCCCTACCTCTATGAGGGAATTTCACCTCCCACCCACCCACCCACCCATCCCCCTATTCCCACCTTGACATTCCCCTTTACTGGGGCCTCTAACACCCTCAGGCCCAAGGGCCTCTCCTCTCTCCCTGATGGCCATTGAGGTCGTCCTCTGCCTCATATGTGGTTCGAACCATGGGTCCATAGATGTGTATTCTTTGGTTGGTGGTCCAAATTTCAGGATGACCGGGGGGGGGGGGGGTCAGGCCCATTGACGCTTTTCCTCCCTCCATGGAAGCCCCATTTTTATCTGGAATTAACTCATGTGGTTAATTAAAGGGTACAATGTTCTGGAACACCACCTTTCTGAAGAACCCAATAGAATTTCTTGAGGGATATTCATGCTCCAGTTATGACTGCATCCTGTGGCACAACCTATAGAACAATGGGTTGTGCTGGTTGAAGAAGTCGTTGTCTGCTTAATTTTAGAGGTATCTCCAACAGGGGAAGAAAAATATTGAGAAGCAATGAGTGAACCAATAAAAACCCAAGAAGAAAAGTAAAAAAAAAAAATTGTTTGGGATAATAATGCTTTGCAGAACCAAAAAGATGAATTTAAAACCATGTAATCTGGTATCAATTCTCCGTTATACTAAGGGTTGTGTCAATTAGATGTTGAGATCTTGCACGTCAATATGCATTACGTAAAATGCTGATTAAGAATCTACTGTATTCAGGACCTGAGACAAATTCATGCTGGTTTATACTACTTATGGTTTGTGCTGCTTTAGAATAAAACAGATAAATTTCACATTTGAAACCTTATTCTAGTTTTTATGTCAAATTAATTTTTAAGTCATGGAAAGTTATTTTTGTTTTTGAAATTTGCAAGATAACCATTAGAAGATGTATTCCAAATTTATTAACAGTCCCCAACCCCCAGATCATATCTCACCATTACACTTCAGCATATTCAGGGCAAGTCTTCTGGAGGACAGATACTTTGCTAGTTATTCTAGCACCTATTCTTGGCTTCAAAGGATGGGATGAATGGGAAACTCTAATTCTACAAGATTTTTCAATAATGATTTAGCCTCATGCTCTTCAGTGGTGAATGGAGAATCCTACTCACAGGAAAAGGAAAGGGCAAAAAGTTGTCATGGAGACAAAAAAGTATCAAATTTAAAATCATAGGAGCTTAAAGAGCATCTGCCCCATTCCAGGTGTGACATTGGGTCTCAAAACTAGAACCTTGTTTTATGTCTAAATACTCGTCCATACTTTAAATGCTTTAGTGATAAAGTACTAAATGAAGTGAAGGTATGTGTGGATAAAGCTATACAACCGCCTTAAGGAACAGATAAAAGAATAAACACATCTGTCTCTCTGTCCAGAAAACCTCATTAATATAAAGAAGCTGCACTCTAAATACACAAGGCCTATACATTTCACCCAACCCTTTACATGAAACAAGACCAAGTTATACAAAAAAATGAAACACTAATGCTTTTTCTAAATGTCTTATATTACTCTTTTATAATTTTAAATATTGCACACATGATTTTGATGAAGGTATACAAAAAGATGTACATATAAATATTTACATAAATAGTACTGTTAATTTTTAATAAGGGTTTTATGACAGAAAACTATAACTGTAAGCTAGGTTTTCAAACATTTATGAAAGGTTTTCAATGGGAAAACTCTCCTCAGAACCATTTGACGTTTCTGAAAGGAATAATATGAGGTGATATACAAAATAGAGAGGATATCGTTCGATACATAGAGAACAAACATTTTTTAAAAACTGGAAGTTTTAATGGTGCATAGAGAGTGAAAATAACCTGCAGGAGACAAAAGTAAGAACATGGAGTAATTAAGAACAGAAACCTAAGAGGAATATTCATTTAGAGAATGGACAGTAACTTGAAGTATGAGAGCAGAATAAGAAGGGGAATAAAGACACATACTTTATGGAAATATTACAACTACCTACTCTCTAGAGCACAGCTCCTGAGAAATGAGGTGGAATCATCAAGATATTCCAAAAGATTGAAATTTATTGTAACATGCAACTTTCTAAAGACTTATCATTTATGGACAAGAGTGATTTTCCTGCACATTACACACATACTACAAGTAGGAAGTCTCAAGAGAAGGCAGAGTGAGCTAACAGAGGCCCTGGAACTGGACATAGAAACGGTTGTGAGCTACCATGTGTGTACTAGAAGCTTAACTTAATTCCTTTCCAAGAGCAGAAAGTTCTCTTAATAACTAAGCAACCACATGAATCCCACCAACTGGCTTTCCAAATAATGATTCTCAACTTGGCATGACATGGGAAATCAGAGATGGACTTTTAAAGCCACAGTCTGGGTGAGTTGTCTTAGGATGTCAAAAATGACCAGGAATCTTGAGTTTCTGGTTTCTTTTTAAGACACATAGCCCAGGCTGGCTTCAAATTCACTAAGTGACCAAGGAATACTAGATCCCCTAGCATCTAATTCCTGAGTGCAGGGATTATAGGCATGTACCATGACAGCTTGTTCATGTAGTTCTGGGAATTAGAACCGGAGATTTGTGCATAATAGGTAAGCATTTTGCCTAATGAAAAAGATTCCAGACCCCAGGTATGAGTTTTAAAGCTCCTCTGTAATTCTAATGTATATCCACTGGTTGAAAAGACTGTGAGAAGAGAGCTTCAGTAAGTTCTGGAAGAGTACAACATGCAACAAACATTCTAAACATGACCATTTTACCTCTGGATGGCACATGATATACCCAATCTCCAATGTACATGACCAGAAAATCAAACAAAATGCACGGAATCCAGTCATATTGGCCTACACTGACTCTTCATAATGCTAGGTTCTATTCTGTACAGACAGAAAACAAGAGGACCCTTAGATAATGCATGGATACAAATAGCTCACGTGGCAAGAAAAGAGATTATGCCTCAAAAATGCCTAACCATTTTTATACGCAGAGCCTTCCATTATAAAAATGCCTCACATAAAACATTATTTGTAGAGACAACTTTCTCCCTCACCTGAGTTTCCTTACAAGGCTGAAAGGAGAAGTTCTGCAGAATTTTAGTGAGAAAAAGTTTCATATTCATGAGACCAAACCTCATACCAATGCAGTTTCTGGGTCCATTTCCAAAGGGCACATATAGATAAGGATCAATGTTACCCTTGTTCACCTTGCTGAATCTGGAGACACAACAGTAGATGACAAGTTAACAAGTGGTTAAAGCATAAGACCAACACATGTGAAGTCGCCTTTTGACATCTAATCCTATGTGACATCAGTACACATAGGAAATTTGGGAAAGATTCATGGAACTTCTTGCAGGTATTTGGATCTGAACATTTTACACTAAAGGCCCATTCCATCCCCCTTCCCTTGTAACAGTCTCCATATGGTTGAAATAAGATAAATACTGTTTTTTTAAAAATACATCATTTTGTGGGCACACACTAGTATAACAATGGTGCTATGGGGTAGGAGGAACCAACCATTTTCTGACAAGATTAGAGATTCAATTCACAAAGGAAATTAATGTATGGTACTGTAATTCTGGTCAAAATCTTATGGCTATAGACATCGTAGGCACTAGATGACAATATTTTGCTAAGTGGACAAGGTATCAAAATATCTTCTAAATATTTATGATTGTACAAATAAAAATTAGTGATGATCTGAGTCGTGGTCAGCAAAACTTCAGTTCACAATGGGAGACATTTAATGCAGAAACTTATGACTGCTAATAGTGTTGAGAATGCGCACTTGTAGAGTTCTCAGCCCCTCTGAAGCTCAGGAAACCTCACAGAAGAAAAGTCAGAAAGAGTATAAGCATCGGGGCATGAAATGGGTTCTGTGAAGTACTATCTTCTGAACATGACATGAACATTGCACTCATTAACTCACAGCAGCTGTCAATACCTACAGAAGACTAGACACATTGTCATTCCATCATGAATAGGGAAGGGAGTCCATGAAATGCCACCTCCATAAAGAGATGTTGGTAAGAAGGAAGAAGTTTTTCTTCAATGGTGCAACCAATGGAGAGTTGACCATTCTCCAGTTTTTAATGCCGTCATTTATGTTTATGCAAGCAACCCTAAGTAAACTCACAAGTCACCAAAAAAAAACCCATAAAAACAGTCAGAAGACTTCTTGGAAATAGACAGGAATTACACATGAGTGGGTAGGAGAAGAGACAGGGCAGTGTGAGGTGAAAATGACCAGAATTCAATCCATTCACGTGATTGTCAAAAAAATAAAAAGGAACAAGAAAGGAACTACATCCTTAAACACTAAAAATCCATTCAGGATGATGCTGAGTTCCGTCTCTGAAAAGCACATTTCATTTCGAATGCAAGTAATGTCGGTTCATGACCAACATTTAATTGGGTCATTAACGACTTGAGGAAGAAGGAGGAAAGCACTCTGTATTTAAGTGGTCATATTTCCTTCCTATCTCACTTCCACTCTCCTCTCCTTTCTTCCCTTTCACTGCCATTCTCCTCACAGAATGCAAGTGGAGGTAAAATCATACTTAGAACATCTTCCTATTAGAGACATCATAGCATACACAGGCCTGCATAGTGTAGAGTGGGTGCCTGCTCCTGGGGTTCTGGTACATTTCAGGGCGGGATTCCACAGGTTCTGGCCAGTGCTGTGGGTCATGGTGAAGAACATAAACTGCAATCATCACTACTGACCCTCTGTGGATAAACACACCATTGATTTCAAAAGCTTTTTTACAGGTTCTCTCGTCAATTAATAACTGGATATACTCTGAGGGTTTCATTCACCACCATATCCAGGTATTCCTTTTCCATCACACTATCATAGGTGGGAGATGCCTAGAAATAAAGAAAAATATTTCTGCTGAGATTGTAAATTAACTTTGAACTCTTTCTAGTGTTGAATTCTCAACATTCCCAAATTCAAGCTCAGAAGCTCAAAGGACCTTAGTTAGTACTTACAATACATTTTAAAGGTTTTAAAAATTGCTTTCTTTCATACATATAGATCTTTTCCTTACATGTTTGCATACACCATATGAGTACAATGCCAACAGAACACAACAGATGATACCAGATTTCCTGTAACTAGGTTTAGAGCAGTTGAGAGCTTCCATTTTCATGCTGGGGCTCAAAACATGGATGGATCCCATGGAAGACAAGCAAGTGCTCTTAACTATTGTGCCAAGTCGCAAGCTCCTTACAAAGTGGACTAACTATCACTTGGTACCTGGAAGATGCTCAGTTAGTGTAGGGTCTATCTACTATGCAAACCTGAGAATGAAGAATTCAGATACAAATCATTTGTAAAGCCTCACACAGTGGTAACCATATATAATCCCAGTAGCAGGTAGACTGAGTCAGGGCATGCCTGGTTCTCATTGGATAGAAAACCTAACCTAATCAATAAGCTCCAGGTTTGGTAAGAGAGCCTGTATCATAAAACAATGTGGAGAGTGATTTGGAAATATACATAATGTAGGTCCATGACCTACACACACAGATACACACACACATGTGCACACTGAGAGAGAGAGAGAGAGAGAGAGAGAGAGAGAGAGAGAGAGAGAGAGGAATTTGGCTCATGATTTAGACACCAAGGCTCACATCTTGGCTTCTTCTCCATTAACTATAAATAGATAGGAGGAATCGTGGCACAGAGATGAGGCAACCCATGCAGCGCAGTGAAGGCCAAGGCTAGGCTCTCTCGGTGCAGGGACACAGCAGATCCAGCAATATCATTGAACCATAAGGAGAGCTGTATGCTAAGTGCGTATCTTTTACATCACATGGGTAGTGTTCATGTTGCTTACTTGGTACTCTTGTGGTAGTAGATCACAGACATACCAGACCCAGCCCTGTGTCACAACAACCTTCTGTTGCCATGAGAAGGTTTATGGCCCATTACTCCTTCTGTGGTCCTTTTATAATAATTTCTAAACAGTACTAGGAAAAGGCACTGCTTGTGCTCTGGTGACAAATTATCAAGGCATGCTCAGACATCTCAGTGAGCAAAGACACCTGCCACTGAGCCTACTAACGTGCTTTGGACCCTTAAAACTCATGTCGTAGAAAGAGAGAACAAATTCCTTCAGGTTATCCTTTGATCTCCACACACAAGCCGCAGCACACATGCCCACACACATATATAAACTCATATACATACAAAAGTCTGTACGCGTGTGCATTCATATTTATGTACATATACAACTACATACAAACATCCAAAAATGTTAAAAGAAAAATCACCAAAATTGGAAAGATGGTTCAGTGGTGTGAATGCATACTCACACTCACTCATACACACACATTCACACACACACACTAACCCTTACTCACTCTCTGCCTCTGTCTGTGTCTCTCTTTCTCTCTCTCTCTCTCTCTCTCTCTCTCTCTCTCTCTCTCTCTCTCTCTCCACACACACACACACACACACACACACACACACACACACACACACACACAGAAACACTCACATAAAATACTGTGGGTGACAAGAGTGTGTCCTTGTTGAGGCTTCACCTATTCCCTCCTACACCAACCACACACCTTATTGGGCCAACCCTATCGATCTCCTCCTGCAGTTTCTTCTGGATATCAGGATGAGTGGCCAGGGAATACAGGGCAAAGGAATGTGTGTTGCTGGAAGTTTCATAGCCAGCAAAAATAAATATAATTGACTGGACTGTGATCTCCACGTTGGACAGGACTGGAAGTAAGAGAACATCTCAGATAAATCATGTCAGGATGGACCATCACAGAGGAAATGAGGAGAAAGTCAAATGAGCCCCCATTTTCCTAGAGAGATTATAGAGATGCTGTCTAGTCACTGTGTCATCACCATGACAGCAACATGACACATCCAGAGAAGAACGCTTCTTGTAGGTTGTCTCCGTGTTTCTGCTGTTCCTCATCATTCCCAATGGGCTGCTTCAAGACATGAATTTTCTTGTTTGTAAATTTTATTTTTATTTATGAATATTTCTGTATGTGGGGAGTACCATACACGTGGGGAGGGTGCCCGTGGGGGTCAGAAGTGGGCATCTAATTCCCTGGACAAGCAGTTATAGAAGGTCCCTGCTTTAGCTTAGGATGATTTTTACTTTAATTTGTTTATGTGTGTTTGTACAGGTGCCCAGAAGATAACACTGTAGGCCAGAGGCACTACATCATCTTCTACCTTGAATGCTGTGATTAAGTTATTGGTAAATTCTTTCTCCCAGTTAGTGTAAGTTCTTGCTACTAAACTGAAACTGGACTATAAAACCACAATCAGTGGCTATCTTTAAAATTAATATTTATTTTAGCAATCAAAAATGAAACAGAAGGGCTGAGGATATACAGCTCAGTAGATGGGGCTATGAAGCCGGGTTTCAGTCTCCAGCACTGTATAAACCAGGCATGGTAATGTCTGTCATCTGAGTTACACTGGAAGATTGACTGGAGACATGAGGGACAGAGCTGGATGAATTCTCTTTCTCAGAAAAGAGGGGAGTAGCCTTCTTTGTCTTGAAAGACCCATCACCTAAGCAGTTCTCAGCCATAGGAGAATTCCTGGTTTACCAGGCATGCCTCCAGACTAAGTTATACTAAGACTCTGGGAATACTTCCAAGAACACCAGAAAATCTCAGATAGCAGTCACTGAGAGAAGGCTACTTCAAAGCTGAGGTGCTATCCCTCCAGATTCATACCAGATGCAATGGTTCTGCTAAAACTCTGCTGCATGGTAGCACATGCCTGTAGTATCAGGAGTTAAAGGTCATTTTCAGGCATATCATGTATGTGGGTTAGCCTAGGCTACATAGGAGACTGTGTCAAAAGGAGGAGGAAGTACAGAAGAATTTGAAGTTAGCTGATCACATGAAATTGGGCAAACAGGAAAGGACTCAAAACAAAAATTAGATGATGTCTTTAAACAGTAAATGTGGGGACCCAGATTCATACTGCTACATATAAGCAGTGTGTGTATGGGAAATAATCGAATATGAAAGAATGGAAAACTTGCTTTCCATTAGCTACTTATGCACACCTGTATAATAAATTCTGAAATTGGAATGCCATCAGTTTACAGCCATGATAGTAATAATGGCTTTCAATTAGAAAATAAACACAGATGAGAAGATAGATAGGTGTCAATGGATAAGAGTACCTATTGACACATGTGTGAGGACCTGAGTTTGAATCCTCAGATCCAATGTAAAAAGCCAGGTGGGGAAGCAGACCCATGTAGCCACAACATTCTGCATCCTTGGGTTCTCCTGGCTTCCAGTCTAACCCCACGTTTAATAAAAGATCCTGTCTTGTGGAATTAAGGCAGAGAGGGCAGAGAGGGATTGAGTAAGACACTGGGTGCCTTTATCTGTTATCTGTACCCACACATAGGGGTATGCACAAGTGCACATACTCCTGCACATGCATCTACTACACAAAGAAGAAAAAATCTGTAAGCAATTTTTTATGGTTTTTCAAAACATGGTGGCTCTGTATAACCCTGCATGTCCTACAATCTATGATGTAGACCAGGCTGGCCTTGAACTCACAGAAATCCACTTGCCTCTGCCTGTCAAGTGCAAGGATGAAAGGCATGCTCTACAACTCCCCAGCTATGAGTAATTTTTAAGTACATAAATGAATGAAAAAGAACAATGCACTTGTACAAAGAAGCTACTTACACATCACACAAAGGAAAGGTATATCTTTACCATGGAGTAGGCTAGAGAACACATGTTCAACATGGGCTCCCAGAGAGCTTCAGCACCTTTTGGGTACATGCACCCTGGCAGGATTATTAGACACAGATGTCTAGGCAGAACTCTGAGAGTGCATGCTGGGAAAGATGCAAAAAATCACCTGTGCTCACACAGGTAACACACAGACTACTGGAGATATCTATCATGGCCACCCTTTATGGTAGAAGCAAACATTTGCCCATGTGCATCCAGAAAATTCCATGTTGGTAATAGCCACATCTGTCTTTCAGCAACTCAGGAACAGTATCCCTCTACCTAGAAAAGCCTCCTTGCATATTTTCTGAGCAACCCACCCACTCCCTGACAGTTTGCCTGTCCACAGATCAGGAAGGGTTGGCTTACCTTTATGAGACTCTTTGTCTTTGGAGTTATTATGAGCATTCATCATCAGTTGAAGAAAGTCAACTCAGTGCTAGAAGCAGAAAGAGAAGTTGCAAAAATGGAAGGTCAAGGGTAAGGTCAGAGGTCAGAGGCAGATCAGGAATGCAGAACCTTAATTCTCTCCTTTCTGAGACATCATTTTCTTAAATTCACAACTATGGCTCTGGTTGCTTGAGTCATCAAGAAACAAATGCAAGAGTGGCTAAACTAGGAAGAATCTAGTTTCCAAATCAACCACACTTACCTTAAATTATAATGAATACAATTTTAAACAATCACTTTTATTCTTTGGAAATGTTTTTGAAGGAGAGAATTGGATCATTTTTATTTGTTATTGGAGAAGTTCATACATGTACACAATCAAATATGGACATCTCCATCCAACTGTTTCCCCCGTCCAATTCCTTCTACATCATCTGTACCATTTCTTCCTCCACCCTCTATGTCCTCTTCCTAATCACCTACCGAATCCAAGTAGTACTGCTTACATGTGCATGGCTAGGGGGGCATCCACCGCTGCAGGGGAAACCAGTGTCCACACCCTCCCTCCACAGCTAACAACTACCAATTGTTCGTCAGCAAGGGCCAAGCTTGGAGAGATCCTGGCCGATCTGTGCTGGAGTTTTGACACTCTTGATCTGGTTCAGGTCTTGTGCCCTGCCAATTATTTTTCATTTCTTATGCATGATATTCTAGTTTTCATTCTCCTTGCTAAGAGTTAATTCCTGGCTTATTCTCAAACACCTTTTTAAAAATCCAGTTTCTCCTCTCCTAGGAAATATAAATATTCTTTCTCTCTCTAAATCAAGCCTTCTCTACCTGCCATTAGCACACAGATCACATATTCACAGCCCAACATGTTTCAAACTGTGCACCTCTTATAAAGCCACAACGTCCTACCTTCTGCTTAATTTCCAAGTGATTTTCTTTCATCTGTCCACAAATTTTTTGAAAAATTCTATTGAATCCTTTGGGAACATGGAGATATTTAACATCTCATATACTGGCATGAGGAATGGAAAGAGTACTGGAAAAACAAAAAAAAAATGAGTTTTAATGGAAATGCAAGTTTCATTTTTAAAAATCATAAAGCAATCCCTAGAATAAGTCACCAGTGTCTCAACCAGAAGTCATTCTCTCTGTGACCTTTCTCACACTGGGGCAGCAGCATACTTCTCCTTCTGCACTTTGAAGTACTCAAAGCTGCAACCTGACTCTTAAATTTAACTCTGTTCCTGGAGTTCATGTGGATTCAGAAAGAAAATACAGAGGCTGATAAGATGGATCAACAGCTAAATGTTACTGCAGACAAGTCTAACAACCTGAGTTTGATCCCTGGATCCCACTTTGTGAAAGAAAGAACCAAATGCTCTAAGTTGTCCTCTGATCTACACATGCTACACAAACACCAAATCATTCAGACACAAAGAACAGCCAAGGCTACACAGAGAACCCTGCCTCAAAAAGAAAAAGAAACAAGCTCAAAGATAGGTAACCAAAAAGCAGGAAGAATGAAAAATCACATACTCTCCCTCACTTCCAGGTTCTAGATTATATGAATAAATATGTGAACAGGGCTAAGTGTAGATATCATACAGTGCTTAAAGGAGACATAGAGGATAATATTAGGTGACAAGGGTGGAGGGTAGGCATAGGGACACATAAGCTGTGAATCGAAATATAATGGACAGGGAAAGTATTAAAACCCCAAATGACACACTATGGTTAATTGTACCCACAATACACACACACAAACACACACACACACACACACACACACACACACAAACACACACACACACACAAACAGTTAGCACTACCAGAAGAGCCAGGTTTGATTCCCAGAATCCACATGCTTGCTCTCACAACCTGTAACTCCAGTTCAAAGAAATTCAAGACCCTATTGTGGCTATTTAGACACTTCATGCATGCCAGAAAAACACCCAAGCATGTAAGAGAAAATCTAGCCAGCCAGTGGTGGTACACGCCTTTAATCCCTGCACTCAGAAGACAAGAGCAGGTTGAGCTAGGTGAGTTCAAGACCAGCCTAGTCTACAGAGTGAGTTCTGGGGTACCCAAAGATAGATGGGAAAACCCTGACCCTAAAAATTGAAAGAGAGTTAGAGAGAGAGAGAAAGAGAGAGAGAGAGAGAGAGAGAGAGAGAGACAGAGAGAGAGAGAGAGAGAGAGAGAGAAGCTGATCTAAAATCATACATTAAAATATCTAAATCCTGCATTTCTGGAAGACATTTATATGTACAGTAGCCACAGCTACTATAGACAATGTATTTTCAGTTGTTTAATAAGTTAAAAATTCAGTTACTTTTTAACTCAAAAAGGCTGATTCTGAATATAACCCCCAAAACATAAAACCAAATATTTAAACATAACCTTGTATATGAAGGCTCATAGCAGGGAAATTCATGGTAAACTTGTGAGACTAACAGCAATGTCCACCAACAGATAGGGAGCATAATTTGCTCATAGAAACAGGTCGTAGCAATGATTGATTCTTTAATATTGTGCTAAATGAAAGAGGCCTGTCACAGAACAAAGTCCTCTATGACTGACATTGGGCTGATTCCTAAGAGATCAGAGTGCTGAGAATAAGGGACTGTTGCATGCTGAGCCCTAAATGGAGCATCTATATCAGCATCCACACCCATCAAGGCTCAAGGAACATCATGAAAGAGAGTGTGAAAATAAAGTCAGAGGCAGGAATGAGGAGTGTAAAATCCCATATCCAGGACATGGCATGGCTGTCTCCAAACTGACCGCCTGCATTAGATCAAGCCAATAATATGGGTCAGAATCCTAGCAGTCAGCACTGAATGGGCTCATACAGCTACCAAAGCAGAGAAAGGGAAAGGAAATTGGGAGAAAGATGTGTTGGGGTGTCTAAGTGATGGGGGAAGAAAGAGTTAGTGGTGGGTATAATCAAGACAAATGGCATACATGTATGATCTTGCAACCATGGAGAGTTCTGCATTTACAGAGAGTCAAATTTGTATTTATACGAATGTGTATTTATACAAATGAAAGAGTTCTAAAATAAAACAGTGTCCTTTGCCTTACAGAAGCTTTGCAAGTTCATGAGGTCCCACTTGTCTATTCTAGATCTTAGAGCATAAGCCCCTGGTGTTCTGTTCAGGAATTTTCCCCTGTACCCAGCTGTTCGAGAGTTTTCCCCAATATCTCTTCTATTAGATTCAGTGTATCTGGTTTTATGTGGAGGTCCCTGATCCACTTGAACTTGAGCTTTGTACAAGGATATAGGAATGGATCAATTTGCATTCTTCTACATGTAGACCGCCAGTTGAACCAGCACCGTTTGTTGAAAATGCTGTCTTTTTTCCACTGAGTGGTTTTAGCTCCTTTGTCGGAAATCAAGTGACCATATGTGTGTGGGTTCATTTCTGGGTCCTCAACTCTATTCCATTGATCTACCTGCCTGTCACTGTACCAATACCATGTAGGTTTAATCATTACTACTCTGTAGTACAGCTTGAGATCAGGGATGCTGATTCCCCCAGAAGTTCTTTTGTTGTTAAGGATAGCTTTTGCTCTCCTGGGTTTTTTGTTGTTTCAAATGAATTTGAGAATTCCTCTTTCTAAGTCTATGAAGAATTGAGTTGGAATTTTGATGCTGATTGCATTCAATCTGTAGATTGCTTGTGGCAGAATGGCCATTTTTACTATATTAATCCTTCCGATCCATGAGCATGGCAGATCTTTCCACCTCCTGATATCTTCTTTGATTTCTTTCTTCAGAGACTTGAAGTTCTTGTCATACAGATCTTTAACTTGTTTGATTAGAGTCCCACCAAGATATTTTATATTGTTTGTGACAATTGTGAAGAGTGTCATTTCCCTGATTTCTTTCTCAGCCTGTTTATCCTTTGAGTATAGGAAGGCTACTGATTTGTTTGAGTTAATTTTATATCTGGCCACTTTGCTGAAATTGTTTATCAGCTGTAGGATTTTTCTGGAGGAGTTTTTCGAGTCACTTAGGTATACGATCATATCATCTGCAAAGAGTGATAATTTGATTTCTTCCTTACCAATTTGTATCCCTTTGAACTCCTTTTGTTATCTAATGGCTCTAGCTAGAACTTCAATTACTATATTGAATAGATAGGGAGAGAGAGGGCAGCCTGGTTTAGTCCTTGATCTTAGTGGGATTGCTTCAAGTTTCTCTTCATTTAGTTTGATGTTGGCAACTGCTTTGCTGTATATTGCTTTTACTATGTTTAGGTAAGGGGCCTTGAATTCCTGATCTTTCCAAGACTTTTATCATGAAGGCATGTTGAATTTTGTCAAATGCTTTTTCAGCATCTAAGGAAATGACCATGTGGTTTCTTTCTTTGAGTTTGTTTATATAGTGGATTACATTGATGGATTTCCGGGTATTGAACCATCCCTGCATCCCTGGGATGAAGCCTACTCGATCATGATGAATGATCGTTTTGATGTGTTCTT
>CM052721.1:208031-231768 GCA_028551405.1 Uromys caudimaculatus | reverse complement strand
TTGGGAATCTTCACTCTCTTCTATACCTATTATCCTTAGGTTCTGTCTTCTCATTGTGTCCTGGATTTCAGAGATGTTTTGGGTTAGAAGCTTTTTGAATTTTGCATTTTCTTTTACTGTTGTGTCAATGTTATCTATGGTATCTTCTACTCCTAAGATTCTCTCTTCTATTTCTTCTATTCTGTTGGTGATGCTTACATCAATGGTTCCTGATCTCTTTCCTGGGTTTTCTAACTCCAGCGTTTTCTCCCTTTGTGATTTCTTTATTGTTTCTATTTCTATTTTTAGCTCCTGGATAGTTTTTTTCATTTCCTTTGTCTGCTTGATTGTGTTTTCTTGAAATTCTGCCTGTTTGATTGTGTTTTCCTGTAATTCTTTAATGGACTTTTGTATTTCCTCTTGAAAGGCTTCTAGTTGTTTATCTCTGTTCTCTTGTATTTCTTTAAGGGTGTTATTCATTTCTTTCTTAAAGTCTTCTATCATCATCATGAGAAATGATTTAAAATCTGAGTCTTGCTTTTCTGGTGTGTTGGGGTATCCAGGGCTTGCTGTGGTGGGAGAGCTGGGTTCTGATAGTGCAGAGTACTCTTGATTTCTGTTCTTTATGTTCTTACTCTTGCCTTTTGCCATCTTGTTAACTCTAATGTTACCTGATCTTACTCTGTCTGGTTGTGGCTTGCCCCTCCTGCAGGCCTCTGTGTCAATACTCCTTGAAGACCAACTCTCTCTGAGAGGTGTTTGGGTTTGGAGTGCTGTGGCACAGGGTCAGCTCTGGGGTGCAGAAAGAAATCAGAAGGATCTTGACCCCAGCTGTCCCTTGCTTCCTATGTCCTGATGGCTCTGCAATGCTCCCTCTTTATCCAGTGAGTTTGAACAGAAGTGGTGGTTTTGCCTGTGCTCAAAGGTGTGTCAGCACTCCTGGGATACCCACTCTCTCCCGGAGCCTTGTGGCCCAGGCTGAGGTCCCCAGGCACAGACCCCTGGTGGCCCAGGCAGAGGTCTCCACCCACAGTTGAAACTGGAAGATTCAGATGTTTTGTGTCCCCGGGTTCTCAGGCCCTGGATCCCGGCAGATCCGGGCAGGTCTGGGTGAGAGGTGTTGCTCCCCTTAACCCCACTCATGGCTTTTCCAAGCACCTGGGAGTGTAGCTTTCTCCAGCGCTTGTTGGCTATGGACTCCTGGTGGTCCAGGCAGAGGTCTCCACCCAGCATAAATAGTGTTTTATGTGAGACATTTTTTCCAATGGAAGGCTTTGTGTATAAAAATGATTATGCAGTTTTGAGGTTTAATAATTTGTTTTCTTGCCACCTGAGCTATTTGCATCCAGGTATTAGCTAAAGGTCCTTTTGTTCTCTGTCTGTATAGAATAGAACTTAGCATTATGAAGAGTCAGTGTAGGTCAAAATGACAGGTTTCCATGCATTTTTGTAATTCTAGTCATGTAAATTGGACATTGGGTATGTCATGTGTCATCCAGAGGTGCAATTGTCATATTTTCAATGTTTGTTGTATGTTGCACTCTTCTTCCAGAGCTTACAGAAGCACTCTTCTCACAGTCTTTTCAACTAGTGGATGTACGTTAGAATTTTAGAGGAACTATAAAACTCATACATGGTGTCTGGGATCATTTTCAGTTGGCAAAATGCTTACCTATCATGCACAAATCTCTGGTTCTAATCCCCAGAAATACATGAACAAGCTGTGATGGTACATGCCTATAATCCCTACACTCAGGGGTTAGAAGGTTTAGGACCAGAATTTCAATTAATTTTGTCCACTTAGTGAATTTGAAGACAACATGGGTTATGTGTCTCACAAAGAAACCGAAACTCAAGATGCCTGCTCTTTTTTTGAAATCCTAAGACAACTCACCCAGAGTGTGGCTTTAAAAGCTCATCTCTGATTTCCTATGTCATGCCATGTTGAGAATCATTACTTTGAAAGACAGTTGGTGGGATTCATGAGGTGGCTCAGTTGTTAAGAGCACTTGCTGCCATTGGAAAGGAATTGAGTTTAGCTTCTAGTAACTACATGATGCCTCATAACCATTTCTTTGTCCAGTTCCATGGTCTGAGTTGGCCCACTCTGGCTTCTCTTGAGACTTCTCACTTGTAGTATATATGTAATGTAAAGGGAAAACACTCCTGTACGTAATCTATAAATCTTTACAAAGTTGCGTGTTAGCATAAATTTCAATCTTATGGAAGATCTTGATGATTCTGGCTCATTTCTCAGGAGCTGTGCTCTAGAAAATAGGTAGTTGTAATATTTCCATAAAGTATGTATCTTTATTCCCCTTCTTATTCTGCTCTCATATTTCAAGTTCCTGTTCACACTCTAAATAAATATTCCCCTTAGGCTTCTGTTCTTATTTACTCCGTTTTCTATTTTTGGCTCCTACAGGTAATTTTCACTCTCTGTGCATCATTAAGACTTCCAGTTTCTTTTTAAATGCTTGTTCTCTATGTATTGAAGGATATCCCCCTCTCTTTTGTATATCGCCTCATATTATTCCTTTCAGAAACTCCAAATTGTTCTTTGAGGAGAGTTTTCCCATTGAAAATCTTTCATTAATGTATGAAAGCCTGGCTTAGAGTTATAATTTTCTTTCATAAAAACCTTAATTAAAAATTAAGAGTACCATTTATGTAAATAATTATATGTATATCTTTTTGTATACCTCCATCAAAATCATGTGTGCAATACTTAAAATTATAAAAGAGTAAAATAAGACATTTAGAAAAGCATTAATATTGCATTTTCTTTAATAACTTAGTCTTGTTTCATGTATAGGGATGGATAAAATGTACAGGATAGGCAAGCTAGCTTCCCAGGCCCTCGGGACATATGGACTGAGGAGAAGCCTGGAGCAAGAGTTTTCCATTTTACATCTGTGGTGGGAGACCTCTGCCTGGGCCATCAGGGCTCCATTGCTAAGTAGCGCCAGGTAAAAGCTAGCCTACCAGGCCCTCGGGACACAGGGACTGAGAAAAGCTTGAGACAGGAGCTTTCCGGTTTCCAACTGTGACTGGGGACCTCAGCCTGTGCCACAGGGCTCCATAGCTAAATAGTGCCAGGAGAAAGGTAGTTGCCCAGGAGTGTGGACAAGCTTGTCTGTTCAGAGGGACCTACCTGGAATCCCAGTACACAGTGACTGAGGAGTGTTCTTCTGGTTTCTTTCCAAGGCTGGGGAGCTGATACTGTGAAGCAGGTCTCCATAAAATAGTGCCAGGAGAGATCTGGTATCGCAGGAGTGCCGACATACCTTCGAGCACAGGCAAGACCACCACTTCTGTTCAATTTCACTGGATCAAGAGGGACCCTTGCAGAGCCATCAGGACACAGGGACCAAGGGACAGCTGGGGACAAGATCCTTCTGGTTTCTGTCTGCACCCCAGAGATGACCGTGTGACATAGCTCTCCAAAAGCAAATACCTCTCAGAGTGAGCTGGTCTTCAAGGACAATTGATACAGAGGCCTGCAGGAGGGACAAGCTACAGCCAGACAGAGTAAGACCAGCTAACATCAGAGTTAACATGATGGCAAAAGGCAAAAGAAAGAGCATAAGGAAAAGAAACCAAGGCTACTTTGCATCATCAGAACCCAGCTCTCCCACCACAGCAATCCCTGGATACCCCATTGCACCAGAAAAGCAAGACTCAGATTTAAAATCTGTTCTCCAGATGATGATAGAAGACTTTAAGAAGGAAATAAATAACTCCCTTAAAGAAATACAAGAGAACACAGGTAAACAACTAGAAGCCCTTAAAGAGGAAACACAAAATTCCTTAAAGAATTACAGGAAAACACAATCAAACTCATGAAGGAAATGAACAAAACCATTAAGGAACTAAAAATAGAAATAGAAACAATAAAGAAATCACAAAGGGAGACAACCCTGGAGTTAGAAAACCTAGGAAAGAGATCAGGAGTCACTGATGCAAGCATCACCAACAGAATACAAGAGATAGAAGAGAGAATATCAGGTGCGGAAGATACCATAGAATACATTGAAACAACAGTTAAAGAAAATGCAAAATGCAAAAAGCTCCTAACCCAAAACATCCATGAAATCCAGGACACAATAAGAAGACAGAATAAGGGTAATAGGTACAGAAGAGAGTGAAGATTTCCAACTTAAAGGACCAGTAAATATCTTCAACAAAATTATAGAAGAAAACTTTGCTAACCTAAAGAAATAGATGAACATAAATATACAAGAAGCCTACAGCACTCCAAAAGAAAAGAAATTCCTCCCATCACATTATAGTGAAAACACTAAATACACTAAACAAGGAAAGAATATTAAAAGCAGCAAAGGAAAAATGTCAAATAGCATATAAAGGCAGACCTATCAGAATTACACCAGACTTCTTACCAGAGACTATGAAAGCTAGAAGATTCTGGGCAGAACTCATACAGACCCTAAGAGAACACAATTGCCAATCCAGGTTGCTATACCCAGCTAAACTCTAAATTACCATAGATGGTGAAAGCAAAATATTCTATGACAAAACCAAATTTACACAATATGATTCCACAAGCCCAGATCTACAAAGGATAATAGATGGAAAACTTCAATTCATGGAGGGAAACTACACCCTAGAAAAAGCAAGAAAATAATCTTTCAAAAAACTATAAAGAAGATAGCCACACAAACATAAAAATAACTTTGAAAATAACAGGAACCAACAATCACTATTCCTTAATATCTCTTAACATCAAAGCATTCAATTCCCCAATAAAAAGACATAGACTGACAGACAGGATCCATAAAGAGTACCAAGCATTTTGCTGAATCCAGGAAATGGACCTCCATGATAAAGACAAACACTACCTCAGAGTAAAGCACTGGAAAATAATTTTCCAGGCAAATGGTCCCAAGAAACGGGCTGGAGTTGCCATTCTAATATTGGATAAAATCGACTTTGACTGAAAAGACATCAAAAAAGATAAGGAAGGACACTTCAGACTCATCAAAGTAAAAATCTACCAATAAGAACTCTCTATTCTGAACATCTATGTTCGAAATGCATGGGCACCCACATTCATAAAAGAAACTTTACTAAAGCTCAAAGCACACATTGCACCTCACAGAATAATAATGGGACACTTCAACACCCCACTTGCAGCAATGGACAGATCTTGGAAACACAAACTAAACAGAGACACAGTGAAACTAACAGATGTTATGAATCAAATGGATTTAACAGATATCTATAGAACATTTCATCCTAAATCTAAAGAATATAGCTTCTTCTCAGCACCTCATGGTACCTTCTCCAAAACTGACCCTATAATCAATCACAAATCAAACCTCAAAAGATATAAGAAGATTGAAATAATCCCATGCCTCCTATCAGATCACTACGGATTAAGGCTGGTCTTCAATGGCAACATTAACAACAGAAAGACCACATACACATGGAAATTGAACAATGCTCTACTCTATGATAACTTGGTCAAGGAGGAAATAAAGAAAGAAATTAAAGATTTCCTAGAACTTAATGAAAATGAAAGTACAACATACCCAACTTAGGGGACACAATGAAAGTAGTGTTAAGAGGAATACACATAGCTTTGAGTGCCTCCAAAAAGAAACTGGAGAGAGCATAAACTAGCAGCCTAAAAGCACACCTGAAAGGTCTAGAACAAAAAGAAGCCAATAAACCCAAGAGTAGAAGGCAGGAAATAATCAAACTCAGGGCTGAAATCAACCAAGTAGAAACTAAAAGAACTATAGAAAGAATCAACAAAACCAGGAACTGATTCTTTGAGAAAATCAACCAGATAGATAAACCCTTAGCCAGACTAACCAGAGGGCACAGAGACAATATTCAAATGAACAAAATTAGAAATGAAAGGGAGATATAGCAACAGGTTCTATGGAAATTCAAAAAATCATCAGTACCTACTACAAAAGACTGTACTCAACAAAACTGCAAAATCTGGATCAAATGGACACTTTTCTAGACAGATACCAAACACCAAAGTTAAGTCAGGATCAGATAAACCATCTAAACAGTCCCATAATGCCTAAAGAAATAGAAGCAGTCATTAAAGGATTCCCAACCCAAAAAACCCCAGGACCAGATGGGTTCACTGTAGAATTCTATCAGATCTTCAAAGAAGACCTGATACTCTTCCATCTATTCCACAAAACAGAAACAGAAGGAATACTACTCAATTCTTCTACGAAGTCACAGTTACACTGCCACCAAAACCTCACAAAGACCCAACAAAAAAAGAAAACTTCAGACCAATTTCCCTTATGAATATCAATGCAAAAATACTCAATAAAATTCTCACAAACTGAATCCAAGAATACATCAAAAGGATCACTCATCATGATCAAGTAGGCTTCATCCCAGGGAGGCAGGGATGGTTCAATACCCAGAAATCCATCAATGTAATCCACTACATAAACAAACTCGAAGAAAAAAACCACATGTTCATTTGATTTGATGCTGAAAAAGCATTTCACAAAACTCAACATCACTTCATGATAAAAGTCTTGGAAAGATCAGGAATTCAAGACCCATACCTAAACATAGTAAAAGCAAAATACAGCAAACTGGTAGCCAACATTAAACTAAATGGAGAGAAAATCAAAGCAATCCCATTAAAATCAGGGACTAGACAAGGCTGCCCTCTCTCTCCCTATCTGTTCAATATAGTAATTGGAGTTCTAGTTAGACAACAAAAGAAGGTCAAAGGGATACAAATTGGAAAGGATTAAATCAAAATATCACTATTTGCAGATGATATGATCGTACACTTAAGTGACCCGAAAAATTCCACCAGAGAACTGCAGCAGCTGATAAACTACTTCAGCAAAGTGGCCGGATATAAAATTAAATCAAACAAATCAGTAGCCTTCCTATACTTGAAGGATAAACAGGCTGAGAAAGAAATTAGGGAAATGACACCATTCACAACTGTCACAAACAATATAAAGTATATTCTTGTGACTCTAACCAAACAAGTTAAAGATCTGTATGAGAAGAACTTCAAGTTTCTGAAGAAAGAAATCAAAGAGCACCTCAGAAGATAGAACGATCTCCCATGCTCATAGATTGGCAGGATTAATATAGTAAAAATGGCCATCCTGCCAAAAGCAACCTACAGATTCAATGCAATCCCCATCAAAATTATAACTCAATTCTTCATAGTCTTAGAAAGAGCAATTCTCAAATTCATTTGGAATAACAAAAAACCCAGGATAGCAAAAACTATTCTCAACAACAAAAGAACTTCTGGGGGAATCAGCATCCCTGACCTCAAGCTGTACTACAGAGCAGTCGTGATAAAACTGCAGGGTATTGGTAGAATGACAGGCAGGTAGATCAATTGAATAGAATTGAAGACCCAGAAATGAACCCAAACACCTACGGTCACGTGATTTTCAACAAAGGAGCTAAAACTATCCAGAGGAAAAAAGACAGCGTTTTCAACAAATAGTGCTGGTTCAACTGGCAGTCAACATGTAGAAGAATGAGAATTGATCCATTCCTATCTCCCTGTACAAAGCTCAAGTGCAAGTGGATCAAGGATCTCCACATAAAACCAGATACACTGAATGTAATAGAAGAGAAAGGGGGGATATTCTCGAACACATGGGCACAGGGGAAAAGTTCCTGAACAGAACACCAATGGCTTACGCTCTAAGATCAAGAATCGACAAATGGGATCTCATGAAGTTGCAAAGCTTCTGTAAGGCAAAGAACACTGTCAATAGGACAAAACGGCAACCAATAGATTAGGAAAAGATCTTTACCAATCCTACGTCCGATAGAGGGTTAATATCCAATATATACAAATAACTCAAGAAGTTAGACTCCAGAGAACCAAAGAACCCTATCAAAAAATGGGAATCAGAGATAAACAGAGAATTTTCAACTGAGGAAATTCGCAGGGCTGAGAAGCACCTAAAGAAATGTTCAACATCCTTACTCATCAGGGAACTGCACATCATCACAACTCTAAGATTCCACCTCACACTATTCAGAATGGCTAAGATCAAAAACTCAGGAGACAGCAGACGCTGGCGAGGATGTGGAGAAAGATGAACACTCCTCCATTGGTAGTAGGATTGCAAACTGGTACAACCATTCTGTAAATCAGTTTGGTGGACACTCAGAAAAATAAACAAAATACTACCTGAGGACTCAGCTATAACATTCCTGGGTATATACTCAGAAGATTCTCCAACATGTAATAAAGACACATGCTCCACTATGTTCATAGCAGCCATATTTATAATAGTCAGAAGCTGGAAACAAGCCAGATGTCCCTCAGCAGAGCATGGATACAGAAAATGTGGTACATTTACACAATGGAATACTACTCAGCTATTAAAAACAACGACTTCATGAAATTCTCAGGCAGATGGATGGAACTTGAAAATATCATCCTGAGTGAGGTAACTCAGTCACAAAAGAACAAACATGGTATATACTCACTGATAAGTAGATATTAGCCCAAAAGTTCGGAATACCCAAGTTTCACTTCACAGTAACCGTTGGACTGAGTGTGAGGTCCCAGATGGAGGAGTTGGGGAAGAGACTGAAGGAGCTGAGGGAGTTTCCAGCCCCATGGAGGGATCAACAGTGTCAGCTGGCCTGACACCCCGGTTTTTCTGGAGACTGGATCACCAACCAAAGAATACACATGGAGGGACCTATGGTGCTGTCCACATATGTGGCAGAGAAGGGCCTTTTTGGCCTTCAGTGGGAGGAGAGGCCATTGGGGTTGAGGATGTTAGAGGCCCGAGGATAGGGGAATGCGAAGGTGGGAAGATGGGATTGGGTGGGCCGGTGGGTGTGTGGGGGAATACACTCATAGAGGCAGGGGGAGGGTGAAGGGGATAGGGGTTTTCAAAATGGAGACCTGGAAAGGGCTAAACATTTGAAATGTAAATAAAGTATCAAAAAATATAAATTAAAAAAAAAGAAAAAATGTACATGACTTGTGTACTTAGAGTGCATCTTCTTCATATTAATGAGTTTTTTCTGGACAGAGAGACAGATGTGTTTATTCTTTGATCTGTTCCTTAAGGCAGTTGTATAGCTTTATCCACACACACCTTCACTTAATTTAGTCATCACTAAAGCATTAAAATTATGTGCAAGGATTTAGACATATAAAACACGGTTCTAGTTTTGAGACCGAATGGTACACCTGACATGGGTCAGATGCTGTTTCAAGCCTCAGTCATTTTGGGTTTGACACATTTCTGTCTTCTTGATGACTTTGTTCCCCTTCCTTTTCCTCCATTCACCACTGAAGAGCATGAAGCTAAATCATTATTGAAAAATCTTGTAGAATTAGAGTTTCCCATTTATCCCATTCTTGGAAGCCAAGAATAGGTAGTAGGATAACTCTCAAAGTATCTGTTCTCCAGAAGACTTGCCCTGAATATGCTGAAGTGTAGTGGTGAGATATGATCTGGGAGTTTGGGACTGTTAATAAAGTTGAAATGTGTACTCTCACAGTTATCTAGCAAATTTCAAAACAAAAAATAACTTTCCATGACTTAAAAAATTAATTTGACATGAAAACTAAGAATAGTGTAAAAATGTGAAACTTACCTGTTTTATTCTAAAGCAGCACAAAACATATGTAGTATAAACCAGCATGAATTTGTCTCAGGCCCTGAATACAGTAGATTCTCAACCAACAGTTTACATAATGCCCAATGACATATAAGCTCTCAACATCTAATTGACACAGCTTTTAGAATAAGGGAGAATTAATGTCACATTAATTGATTTTAAATGCATGATTTTGGTTCTGCAAAGCATTATTATCCTAAACACTTTTGTTTTTAACTTTTCTTCTGGGGTTTTTATTGGTTCACTCATTGCTTCTCAATATTTTCTTCCCCTATTGCAGATACTCCTGAAATTAAGCAGACAAGCACTTCTTCAACCATCAAAACCCATTGTTCTAAAGGTTGTGCCACAGGATGGAGTCATAACTGGAGCATGAATTTCCCAGAAGAAATTCTATTGGGTTCTTCAGAAATGTGTTGGCCAAGAACATTGGACCCTTAAATTTACCACAGGAATGAATTCCAGATAAAAATGGGGCTTACTTGACTGGTCTTGAAGCATGGTTATAGATTCAGTACATCCATTGATTTTTCTCAGTGTCTATACAAAGAACCATCTAATATAAAGGAGATGAGAAGTCAGTGACAGAACAGGAAAGTCACCTTCACTGGTCCTCATGGGACCATCTTCATCCACATCTAGTTGTCTCTGTTTATTTCTTTTGAGCTCTTTTGATAGTAAGCATTTCTCTGCAATTTGATCAATAATTTGTTGAGGAAAAGGTAACTATTGTGATAACTCTAACTGTAGAATTGGTATCAGATGTTTAAGTTACAATATTCTATGAAAATGCTACATAAAATATGAATAAATATCTCTTTAAAATATTTATTTTAGAGGTTTTTATATTCTTTGAGAGCTTCTTTGAATGTATTTTGATCATATTAATTCTCTTCTTCTGACTCTTCCCAGATTCTATCCCAACTCCTTCCCCACCCACTTCATATTCTCTCACACTATTTCAAAACAAAACAAAAACTATTGAGTTTTGTTTGTGTCAGATACCTCTTCCTGGGTGTGAGGCCTTCCCTGGAGTGTAGTTCATACACCCAGTGTCACCCCATTGAAGAAACCTGACCTTTCCCTTCTCAGGAGCTCTCAGCTTACAATGTCTCCTTTGCTAGAGGGAGGTGTTTGAACTTCTCGCCACTAGGATTTTTGTCTTGTTTGAACTTGTGAAGACTGTGTGAATTCTGTCACAGTCTTTGTGAGTTCATATGTACATCTGCATGTCGTGTCTGGTAATGCTATTTCCTTCAAGTCATCTATTAAATCCTGGTCTTACAATCTTTTCTCTTTCCATTTTACATAGATCTTTGCTCTTTGAGGGGAAACTTATACTTTAGCAGCCTACCTAGTTAGAGTTGAGCATTTCAACATCTCTTCATCTTCACAAGTTTTAGGATTTCTCACTATTGACTATTGCATAAAGGAATTTCTCTATTGAGGGTTGAGTGATGCAATATTCTATGTCTATGGCAGTATTTTATCAGGAATCTTTTTTTTGCCACATTCATTTAATAGATTAATAGTAGTAGATTTTCTCTTAGAACTCATGACGTATATTGTCTCTTTTTTTCATTTTGTTGGTCTTTTTTATCCTCTTTATATAAAATTTATTTTTACTTTTTTTAATTGGATATTTTCTTTGTTTATATTTCAAATGTTATCCCCATATCAGTTTTCCCTTTCCTGGAAACCCCGTACCCCATTCTCCTTCCCCCTGCTTCTATAAGGGTGCTCCTACACCCTCCTACCCACTTCCAATTCTCCGCCTTCTTTTCCCCTACATTGGGGCATCTATCGAGCCTTCATAGGATCAAGGACCTCCTCTCCCATTGATGCCTGACAAGGCCATCCTCTGCTACATATGCAGCTGTAGCCATGTGTACTTCTTGGGTGGTGGCTTAGTTCCTGGGAGCTCTGGGGGCGGGTCTGGTTGGTTGATATGGTTAGTCTTCCTATGAGGTTGCAAACCCCTTCAGCTCCATCAGTCCTTTCTCTAACTTCTCTTTTGGGAACCCCACATTCAGACCAACAGTTGGCTGCAAGCATCCACCTCTATTTGTAAGGCTCTGGCTGGGCCTCTCAGGACACAGCTATATTGGACTCCTTTCAGCAAGCATTTCTTGGCATCCACAGCAGTTTTGGAGTTTGGTGACTGTATATGGGATGAATTGTCAGGTGGGACAGTCTCTGGATGGCCTGTCCTTCAGTCTCTGCTCTATACTTTGTCTCCACATTTGCTCCCATTAGTATTTTGTTCCTCTTTCTGAGGAGCAAAGCATGCACACTTTGGTCTTCCTTCTTTTAAGCTTCATGTGGTATGTGAATTGTATCATGGGTATTCAGAGATTTTGGGCTAATATCCACTTATCAGTGAGTACATACCATGTGCCTTCTTTTGTGTTTGGGTTACCTCACTCAGGATGATATTTTCTAGTTCCATTTGCCTAAATATTTCATGAATTCATTGTTTTTAATAGATAAGTGGTACTCCAATGTGTAAATGTACCACATTATCTGTATCTATTTCTCTGTTGAAGGACATTTGGGTTCTTTCCAGCTTCTGGCTCTTATAAATACAATTGCTATGAATATAGTGGAGCATGTGTCCTTGTTATAGGTTCAAGATCTTTTGGCTATATGCTCAGTAGTGGTATAGGTGTGTCCTCAGGTAATAGTATTTCCATTTTCCTGAGGAACTGCCAGACTGATTTCCAGCGTGGTTGTACCAGCTTTCAATCCCACCGACAATGGAAGAGTGTTCCTCTTTCTCTACATCCTTGCCAGCATCTGCTATCACCTGGGTTTTTTACCTTAACTATTTTGACTGGATTGAGGTAGAATCTCAGGGTTGTTTTGATTTGCATTTCGCTGATGACTAAGGATGTTGTACATTTCTTTAGGTGCTTCACAGCCATTCAATATTCCTTGGTCAAAAATAGTCCTTTTTACTCTGTACCCCATTTTTTAACAGGCTTATGTGATTCTCTGGAGTCTAACTTCTTGATTTCTTTGTACATCTTACATATTACACATCTTTTGGTTTAATAAAGGTCTTTTCCCAATCTGTTGGTTGCATTTTTGTCCTATTGTCAGTATCCATTGCCCTACAGATGCTTTTAAATTTTATGAGGTGTCTGAACACAACTACAGTTTGTATGTATATATAAAATCAATGCATCTTAAACAAAATAAGCAAAACAAAACACCACTGCTAAGATACAATCACAGACCTGTTTGAGGTTCAGAACTGGCTAGGATCATGCTTCAGTATTGTCTAATTGTCTTTTTTCTAATTGTCTTTTCTTTTTAATCTTTGCTCCCTCCCTAGAGAATCTATTGACTCACTAGGCTGGCTTGGTCACCCTATTCATCTTTTTCCTTCCTTCATGATTAACAAAACATTTATCCCCTTGCCTTGAGGTTCAAGTATATTCCCTCTTATCCTTCCATGTGTCATCAGGCCAGAAAATCTGCCAGCAGACCCTGGACTTACTTGACTTTGCCTGATAGGCAGGCTGTCCCAGAAGCAGGCAAAATGGCTTCTGACATCTCATTGTTTATATTTTATATAAGCCAAAGCTGACCCAGCTAATGGGGCAGAAAGAGTGTGTGTCCCTTAAGAGCTGTGAATCTTACCTGTCTTCTGAAATGTAACTCTGGCGTTCATGCCCTATATTAGTTTGATCCACCTCTGAGAGAATCTCACCTGTCTTTGACCATGATCCTCTATAATGGGGGATATAACCCATTAGGTTACAGTTTTGAGCCGAATATGAAGGAGATATGCACGGATATTTAAAAAGGAACAGAAGGTACACTTAATCACAAGGGATAACAGGCATAATCCTATAACCATTAAAGTACCCAAGGCAAGTATATTGAGAGGGTCAAATGAGCACAGGAAGACCAGGAAGGCATGCTCTTTCTTAATTGCTCTAACCATTCAGAGGCTACCTTTGCAGCATTGAATTGTAGGGGTTTAATATCTTTTAGATTCACATTTTCTTGGTGTAATTGAAATAGATCCATGGAAATGTTAGCATCATGCCAAATACCTTTAAGATGCACATATACCCAGTCCCAACCTAGCTGGTTTTCATTATACATTTAGGAGTAATACAGTCCATTGATATTCTACATGACATTCCAAATGTGATCTGAACTTTAGCCTATGAACTTCATCTCCCAAACACTTTGATACTTCATACAACACATTTATCTTTTGTTTTAACTTACTATTTATATTTTCTTTCATTTCCAAGGCTAAGGTGACATTCTTTCACAAATCATTAACAAATGAACACTTTGTACGGATTGTGGCAACATTACTGCAGTAGTAAAAGCAGTAGCCATAAGAGACCACTATAGCAAGAATTCCAGCAATGATCAATCCAACCATTCTTTTAGGTCTACTCAAAGCTTTTTGAATTTCATCCAACACTTGCAAACCTCTATCTACATACCAAGGTTCCAAAACTTTGAGTGGAAGCATTGCTATAAAGGTTGATGAAGTTCCAAAACTGAAATTTCTTGTACAATATCAGATTCACAGTTCATTAAGTTACAGCCATAGCAAGTTCCATTGAATCTAAGCCCATACCTAGCAATGTTAATTTTCCCTACCAACAACATAGATAGTGGGGAAACACAGGCAAGTACATTTCCCACTACATTAATCTGAACCCAGTGTTCCATCTCTGTTCATACCTGTATTAGTTGGCCTAATATCTCTCAAATATATCTCTGTGGTGATCCTGTGTCTGACCACCAAAGACCTCTAAACAGTCCGTTTTGGCAGTCATCTGAGTTTCTCTGAAGACTGTCCTTGTTGCTCCTATCTGATAACTCTCCTTGAGTGGTCAAGGGAAGTGGCTCATCAGCATGGGCACCAGCATGGGTACCAGCATGGGAAGTAGCATGAGCATGAGCACCACCATGAGCATGGGAACCAACATGGGAACCAGCATGAGCATGGGCACCAGCATGGGCACCAGCATGGGCACCAGCATGGGCATCAGCATGGGCACCAGCATGGACAGCAGCATGGGCACCCGCATGGGCATCATTGGCCTGGTCAATGCTTTTTCCTCACTGCAAACCAAACTCTCTGGAAGTCGCCCAGCACTTTCAGCATCCTGTTGAAAATTACAAACATGTCCTCTTTCCCATTTTAACAGTGGATCAGGACCATGCCATATGCTAGCAAGCAGGCCCTTCCATTTCACCTCATCATAAGTTTGCCGAGTTATAGGATGCCATAGATGCTGAGTAGCAGAGAGTCCTTGACATCCAAGTTTAAAATTTTAAAATAAATGTTTGTGCTGAAGGTGTACACAACTCCCCCTTTTAAAAAAAATTATGTAGCTGCTTTTTTTTAGAGCTCCATGGTCTCATTCCACAATTTCCTGTCCTTGTGGATTTAAAGTATGTATATTATTATGTATCTAACTTGTGAAAAAATTTTTATTTTATAAATATTTACTTGTTTTTATATATTAATTTACGATAGAAGTAGTTTATAATGTATGTCTGAACATTCATTAATTATTGTTATAGATATGTGATATAAAAGTTAAAAATGGCCGGGCGGTGGTGGCGCACGCCTTAAAACCCAGCACTCGGGAGGCAGAGGCAGGCGGATTTCTAAGTTCAAGGCCAGCCTGGTCTACAGAGGGAGTTCCAGGATAGCCAAGGATACACAGAGAAACCCTGTCTCGAAAAAGCAAAAAAAAAAAAAAAGTTAAAAATGAAAGATATAAATGTTAAAACAAAATTTTTCTTTAAAAATAAATAATATATTTGAAAATATTTCGATATTTGAATAAAATAATTAAACTTATCCATCTTACGAAATACTGCCTTAGTATCCCCTATAAGTCTGAATACTGTTTGTCACAATATCTTGAATCAACTCATCTGGACCCTGCCTTTCCTGGTAGCCTCTTTCAAGGTCACATGTAAGGAAGATTAGAGCCTCTGAGAACTGTGTTTCCCAGGCTTTCTACCCACTTCTCCAAATGGTGACTCCATCTCCACCTCTGCAGGGGGTCCAGTCCAGCAATGACTCCTGGGGTTTCAGGTGCTCTCACCCTAGGAATCCACTCCGATGTTCCAAAGATCTCCCTTTGAGCCTGTTGTTCCTGTACTTTCTGCATTTCACAGACAGTGATGTAAAAGCTGTTTGCAGCTGCTGTAAGTTCTCTGTATCTAACTTGTTCTTGGATCATCAAGTTCTTCCAAGGTACCAAATGCAAAGACCTCTCCTCTCTATGATATCTAGGAGACTCCTCTTCTGACTGCTCAGTCTCTCATATCTACAGTCTGATTCTCCTCCTCCTCCTCTTCTCCTCCTCCTCGTCCTCCTCCTCCTCCTCGTTGTCCTCCTCATCCTCCTCTTCCTCCCCCTCCTCATCCTCATCCTCATCCTCCTCCTTCTTCTCTTCCTCCCTCTGCTCCTCCTCCCCCTGCTCCTCCTCCACCTGCTCCTCCTCTTGCCCCTCTGATAATAGCAGCTCTAATTATGGCTCCGTGTTTACCAGCTCTACTGCAAGAGCAGATGGCTTAGTTTAATTTTCTTACTCCTTTGTTGAAGCATCCCTGACGAGGACTGACTCCCTGAAACCCACATCTCCACCTCCCTCCACCCCACCTCGCTCTCTGCATGTGTGTGTGTGTGTGTGTGTGTGTGTGTTAACATTTTGTCTAAAACTCTGCCCCACAACAACAGCTATGCCTGACTCACTATAAAAGGGGCGGCTTGTCCCCTCCTCTCTCTTGCTCTCTTGCCTTCTTGCTCTCGCTCTATCCTCTTGCCTCTACCCCCCCCATTCCCTACACTCCCATGCACTCTCTGCATCCTTAAGGCCAGCCTCTAATCTTCTACTCTGTCTGTCTTTTTCTGTCTCTACTAGCCTCTCATCTACCCTCCCCATGCCCTGAATAAATTCTATTCTATGCTATACCATCATGTGTCTGGTCCCTCAGGGGGAAAGGATGCCTCAGCACCAAAAACATTACTTTTCTGTTTAATTTTATAAAACACAGCTCTCTCTCTCCCTCCCACTCTTCCCCCATCCTTCTCTCACTCTTTCCCTCCCTCTTGTTTCTAGGATCTAAGCTATCTCTAATCAAAGTCTAGAGACAAAAACTGTCTACACACATTTCATCAAACCTTCTCTACAAAATCTAAAAAGTTATGCAATTGCTGTTACTCTACTTTAGCCTTATGAGTACGAAGCAATTTTTAAAATATTTGTACAAAAACATACAAGCATTTCCATCCCTTTCTTATTTCTGAGATTTCTTCTCTTTTCTCAGAGTTCTCTCCATCTTTCCTATGTCTTACTCCAGAGACAACTTCACTGAACCTTTATATGTAACAGGTGCTTGGTTTTTTCTTCTGCAGTGTCCACCACTTTGTCCCACACTCTCAGAGAATTGCCTTCCAGGCTTCAACACAAATCCCTCCCCCATTACACCCTCCTCTTCTCCTCAGAGAAGTTGAAGCCTCTTCTTCCATGTCTAACCTGGGACACCAAGTCTCTGCAAGACTGTGTGCATTCTCTCCCCCAGAGGTGCAACCAGTCAGTCCAGTTAGGGGAAGGGGATCCATGGCAGGCAACAGTCAGAGACAGTCACTGTTGCAATTGTTTGTGGCCCCTCATGAAGACCAAGCTACACATGTGCTATATATGTGTAGGGGCCATAGTTCCAGCCCCTGCACCTTCTTTGGTTGGTGGTTCAGTCTTTGTGAGCCCCATGTGTTCCAGGTTAGTTGACCTTGTAGGTCTTCTTGTAGTGTTCTTGTCATTTCCATCTTGCTCAATCCTATCCCACAGAATGCTTTGAGCTTCCCCTGATGTTTGACTGTGGCAGGCTGCATTGCAGTAGTTTTTGTTTTAATTAAATTTCTCTCTCCTCTCCTCTCCTCTCCTCTCCTCTCCTCTCCTCTCCTCTCTTCTCCTGTCCTCTTCTCTCTCTCTCTCTCTCTCTCTCTCTCTCTCTCTCTCTCTCTCTCTCTTTGTAGTATACACTGTAGTTAAACTTCCCCCCTCACTCTTACCCCACCCTGTAAGCCTCATTTCTTCCCTACAAATCTTCTTCCCATATTCATGACTTGTTTTGTGTCCTGCGGACATCATCTTGTGCCATGTGAACTTGGACCCATTCATTAGAGCCTATGTGTCACCAGTCACCAGTGGGTTCAACACTCAGTACAATTCCTCCCTCCTTCAATAGGCAGCAGTGAGTGGCAGGGCCTGTCTCTTTCTCACTTGCACCATAGTCAAGGGATGGCAGGTGTTGAATTTTGATGGATAGATATATTAGAGGAATTTTTTTTGAGCCATGTTCTCCCATATCTCAGGCTGGTCTCCAACACTCAATGTAGCTTTGACCTTTGTCTTTGAATTTCTGATCCTCCTGCATCTGCATTCTGAGTGCAGGTACTGCACAAGTGTACTACCCATCATGTGGTGCTGGGGACAGAGTCAGAATTTTTAACTGCTGAGCTGGCTGTCTCTCCACCTACTGATCCTTATCACTACTCCTAGCATCCCCCCATTTTCACAAATAAACAAACAAAAAATAAACAAACATTCATCATGGTGCTGGAGAGAGGCCTCAGCAGTTAAGCAGGTTTGCTGCTCTTCTGGAGGACTGGTGTTTGGTTCCCAGATATCACATGGGAGTTCAAGGTCCTTGGACAGCTCCAGAGTTTTTTGGTGAATGATAACGACATTCTGTAAAGGTGAGCAAATGACACAATTTTTGCTTCCTTTCAAATATTCTTAAATGAAATCAGCCTTGGTGAGAGGGTATTTCATGTTGTTGAATTTGCTTGAATTTGTGGTAGAAACCAAGAACCTTTGATCATACCCATATGGCACTGTTGTTTACTGATGCCACACAGAATGTTAGCTCAAAGGAGGTCAAAATAGGCTGTGTAATAACGTGATGAACTCTCTAGGGGAAGAAAGTACCAAAGTCCAGGCATGCAGAAGTGATCTGTCTACTGGCTGGATCACTGGTGCCACCCATCTTCCCAGCATATAAGTACTGCAGGCTGTCCTCAGTGCGGCAGAGTGGGCAGAAGAGAAGCCCTGTGGAGGGTCACACGCACAGCTGGAGGGAGAACACAGAGGAGTAAATTGCTGACAGAGAAGCAGGGATGGACCTGTTTTCAGCTCTCTCACTGGAAACCTGGGTTTCCAATCAGTGTGGTGCTGCTGTCCTGGTGAGTGATCTCCAAAGTTCCTCCCTAAAACCAGATCCTTGGGTTTGAGGTGATATTCAGACCTCTATTCTGTTATTATTTGGAAAATAAAAACGATATCAGAAGCAGTAGTTGGAGGGATCATGGCTCAGTGGTTAAGGGCATTGGTTTGTAACCCCCCCATTCACATGTAGTTCACAATCATCTGTAACTAACAGCTCCAGAGGATCTGACTCCTAGAGGCATTGAAATTAAATTGAAAAAAGGAGAGTAGAACTTGAATTTAACTCCTATAAACACAGTTGAAATTTTGATGTTTTTAATTTATTAAGGTTAGTGGCAGCATGCACAACAGTGTATGTGTGTGCATGTAGCTGTAGGTCAAAGGACAATATGGGGAGTCGATTCTTTCTTATCCTGAAGTCCCTGAGGACCAACTCAGATTTTGAATATTAGCAGCCAGTGCCTTTACATGTGGAGTCATATCAGAGGCCCAAAATGAAATGACGACTGAGTTCATTTTACATTTTAACATTTTTGCAGTTTGGGGGATCAAGCCAGAGAATATATATATATTAGGCAAACCCTTTACTTCTGAGCTGCAGCCTCAGTAGTACTAACTCTTAAAGTTTGTAATATTGTTATACATATCTGCTGGGCACCCCAACACCCTCTCTTCTTCAAATCCCTTTTGCTCTGGTTTACAGATAAGATTTAGGGTAGGTATGACTCAAATGAATTTCAGTTACCCCTATATCCACCAGAACTCAGCACTGGGCTGACATGCACACTGGCCCCCTCACCAAAGCTCTCTGGGAACTGGAGAGGCAGCCAAGTTGTTGGTTTGTGTCAGTTTTTGATGATGGTCGTGCTTGTCTCCTCTCTTCTGTGTGTGTGGCCATAAGTCTTTTTGTTTCCCTTTACAGATATTGGACCCATACATATGGAACTTTTAAGAAACAGGGAATTCCTGGGCCCAAACCTCTGCCGTTTTTAGGCACTATGCTGAATTACTGCAAGGTGAGTGTTGACTGAGATTTTCATATGGCTTCTGCTTATGTCCAATAATAGCTTTGTTCTATTAACTGCTCCTTATGAGGAAACCCTGAGATGTCAGGCCCTCAGACTGTGTGTTCTCATGATTCCAGAGAATGTCCAAGTATCCTCTGGGATTTTGCTTTCATATTAAAACTCAATAAATATGTGTGTGTGTGTGTGTGTGTGTGTGTGTGTGTGTGTGTGTGTACTTCTATAGTATGTATATAGAAATTTGCATTTGTGTGGGTACCCATATATCTGTGCAGGTACATATGCATGTCTACGTGTATATGTGGAGTTAGGAGGTTAACACTTGGTTCTTGATTGCTCTGTACTTTGTTCTTTGAGGCTGAGTCTCTCACTTTCACCTGGCTCTCTCTCTCACTTTACTAGTTTAGCTAACCAGCTTGCTCTTCATTTCCCTTGTCTCTGACTCTTGCAAGATAGGTCTATTACCTGTTTCCAGGTATTAAATTACATAGATCCTGGGGAGTCAAGTTCTTGTTTCCACAGGGTGATTTTCCCACTGAAGCATCTGCATAGCTCCCATTTATTTTCACTGCCAATTTATTCATTTTTAGGTGAGAGTATGTAAATGCCACAGCAGGCATGTGTAGGTCAGAGAACAGTTTGTGGGAGTCAATTTTCTATTACAATCATCTTAGAACTTGGAATGGAGCTCAGAGTATCAGGCTTGGTGGCAAGTTCTCTTCCATTCAGAGCTATGTCACCATCCCTAGTGTCAGTTTATTGAAATTCACCTTGAGGAAAATGCCCAGATCTCCATCTCATTCAATCTTTATACTGAGGACATGTTGCTCTGACCTTATGAGCAATAAAGGAAGAGTTGTATCTTGCGTGGTGCAGAGTCTGGGAAGGTCCAACTTCTAGGACACCAATTCATATTTACCAGATTAAAATCTCTTTGTAAGAGGTCTTTTGAGCAACACATTCATTTTTATTTTTGTGAATATTTCTTAAGCATCAGCTTATCACAGGTCCCCACCCCCAATATTCGGGAGGCTTTTCATATTCTTGATTTCTCTGCTTAATCTTTGATCCCATGAAGGTTTTTCTATGCCAGTAGAACCAGCATGTATTATTCATGTTTGGGTTCTTCAGAACTAGAGCATATATAGTCTATCTTCATTTAGTTACTGGGATCCCGGTTAGTGACTACTTCATTTAGAAAGATTTTATGTGTATAGGTTTGTGTGTGTGTGTGTGTGTGTGTGTGTGTGTGTGTGTGTGTGTGTGTGTGTGTGTTTGTGCACGTGAGTGCAGTACCTATACAGGACAGAAGAGGGTGGTGGATTCCCTGGAGCTAGAGTTAAGAGATGGAAGTGAGATGCAGGAAGGGGCTTCTGGCAATAGACTTGGACCTTCTTCAAGGTCAGCCAGTGCTCTTAACCTTAAGTGTTGTGCCACATCTCCAGGTCTAGTGACATATTTTAAGCTTATTTTATTTTTCTTGGTGCTGATTATGGGATTCAGGACCTTACATATGCTTGTGAAACATCTGTATTGTATGTGCTGAAATGTACCTAAACCCGCCTTTCTTCCTTTAAAGGTGGCAATCTTCTACATGTATCTGAGTAGCAAGTGAGAATATCTGAGACAGGATGATGGTTGTCAGTCACGTTGGATCCTTATCTACATAATGTGTTTTTTATTTTCTTCTTTTCTTTTAAATGTTTGTTAAAAGAAAAGCCACTAGGGAAAGGACTATTTAACAAAATTATTAGAAAATTGAGTAATGAGAATGTTATGTGCCATCTAGGCTCTAAGTCTAGGTGACTGTGATGAGCCTGCTTTGATACCTGGCCCATGGTCAGTCCCCTAGACAGACATTCCCAAGCTCACACACAGAAGCTGAATGGCAAATCTTGGGCTGCTGTCAGTTCAAGATTTTCTTCCTATAGGATCTGTGCTTAACTTGCACATTCTTTAAAGCAATTGTGTTAATCATTATCATAATCATAATCATTATTATTGTTAGTGCATGTGGTGTGCATGTGCTGTCTGTGTACATGTCTATGTCTGTGAGTTGGGATCAAAAAGCCACAGGAAGCTGTCATGTATCCTGTTCTCTCATGTCTTTTCCCACTGATGAATCCTGCTCTAGACATGTCAAAATTTCTGTATAAGAGCTTTTCAGTTTCAGAGACAATAAATCTGCCTTCACGGTATTTGTGGGATTTGTTCCTCTTGCTACAGAATGGTCAGCACATACAGGACAATAATGGATTTTGTGCTATTTCTATTCCAGGGCTTATGGAAATATGACTCGGAGTGCTATAAAAAGTATGGAAAAATATGGGGGTGAGTATTCTGGAAAGTTCCATGGAGTTGACTGTTTTTAGGAGGAGGCATTCCACTTGTGCAAGGACAATGTATTGTAGCCATGCACCTCTTTGTGTCAAGGTGATACTGCATGCCATTAAGTGCCAGGGTTCATAGGTCTAATTGACATGAAAACATTGCATACTGTGGCTTTCTGACAGGATTTGATGTTCCATGGACTCGAGGTTTTTTTCTTTCCATTAATCATTTATTTATTCACTTCATATCCTGGTCACTACCCCTAACCCCAAGCCCTTCACAGTTTCCTTCTCCCCCATCCTCTGAGAGTGTGGGGCCCATGGCTATCCCCCCAGACATCGAAATTTATCTAGTGTCCTCTTCTAATTTGTTTTCTCCTCTTAACCTTCCTTTTCCTGACGTGAGATGTGTTGCTTCAGGTCCCTCTGATCAGCTCTGGCAAATGTTTTGTTCTATCTCCTTGCCACCTTGGCCCATTTCCCTATAGAAGGCCACATTTCTTCACTTTGTTAATGACTTTATTATGTCTTTTGACAGCAGGGCACTGGGGGTAGACCTAGTTAAAGGCTTGTAAATGATTCATGCTTACCATTTAAAAAATTCCTCTGTGCATACAGAGACTTTGTTGTTGTCTATATTTAATTTAAATCAACTTTTTTTTCCTGTAATGTGGACATGTATCCTGCTGCATATATGTAGGTCAGAGGATAACTTGTGAAAGTTAGTTCTCTACTTCCAGGAGATGGAAGTCAGGTCATCAGGCTTGGCCTTCATCTTGTGCCAGCTCCTCGGACTCTGCCAAGATTTTTGGTAAAAGTGTGTACCAAATGATAGCTTGTGCCAATCAGTTCTCTCTTCCTACCACATAGACCCGAGGGACTGAGATGACGTCATCAGGTTCCTCTCCCTTTGGACCATTTTGCTTCTATCCTCCAGGAACTAGCTGTGTACAAATCTTCAAGCAGGGTCAGGATCTTAAACATTCTGCCAGAATGTTGACAGTCATGCATAGGGAATGTGGAGGTGATCCCAGCTCCAGTGAATTCAGGAGCACTAAGGACAGCCTATCCAGCTCTCCCCTCTGCTTTCTGGCTTTCATGCTCTTCCTGCCATGTCTTCCAGACTACTTGAGCCTTTTTTGTTAATTTTGTTAATTTCAGTTCTTTCTCTGTGCCCTCTGTTTAGTCTGGCTAGGGGTTTATTTATCTTGTTGATTTTCTCAAAGAACCAACTCCTGGTTTTGTTGATTCTTTGTATAGTTCTTTTTGTTTCTACTTGGTTGATTTCAGCCCTGAGTTTGATTATTTCCTGCCTTCTACTCCTCTTGGGTGTAATAGCTTCTTTTTGTTCTAGGGCTTTCAGGTGTGTTGTTAAGTTGCTAGTGTATGCTCTCTCCAGTTTCTTTTTGGAGGCACTCAAAGCTATGAGTTTTCCTCTTAACACTTCTTTCAATGTGTTCCATATGTTTGGGTATGTTGTACTTTCATTTTCATTAAATTCAAGGAAATCTTTAATTTCTTTCTTATTTCTTCCTTGACC
>CM052721.1:181189-191855 GCA_028551405.1 Uromys caudimaculatus | reverse complement strand
GCACACGTGTACAACCAATGATGGGGTGCTGGGATTCAGTCAGAGTTTTGTGACTGCTAAGCTGGGTGTCACTCTACCAACTGATCCTTATCATTACTCCTACATTTTCTTTTTTATTTTCAGAAATAAAGAAAGAAACACAACATACAAATATTTATCATGGGGCTGGAGAGATGCCTTGGGCTAAACAGGCTTGCTGCTCTTCTGGAAGACTGGTGTTTGGTTCCCAGCATCCATGTGGGTGTTCCAGGTTCTTGGACAGCTCACAAGCACATGTCACCCCCACTTCAGGGATCCACTGCCCCCTTCTGGCCAAAGACCCAAGAAAACTCCAAAACCAAAAAACCAACCAACCAACCAAAAACCAAACCAACCAACCAAACACCCCTCTAGCATTTACTAGCAGCTGATCAGAAGGATTGTTCTCTCCCCCACTTTCTATTAGCTTTCTAGACAATCTTTGTTGTGACCCAATAGATGTCAGGAAAACACTTGCAGCCTTAAGTTTCATTTCCTACATCCACAAAACAGGACCCCACTGAAGTATACCCAGTGACTTGTCCATTAGGATGCACAAGGGCCAGCCACCTCTCCCAACTGCACTTGACTAGTCTATGACCACTCTGCCACATAAGGGTGACAAACATCCAAAATATGTCACAATCTAGTAAGGGGGATGTGCAGAAAGACCCTTGGTAGGGGTTTGGAGGGAAGGAGAAGATGCATGAATGGTGGTCCAGGTGACAGCAGGTGACAACTGACTCAGATAGACTTATTTTTTGCTGAATTGAGTGTTGAAAAACAATGAACTATCTTTCTGGGTGGGGGGACACAAAGACATTCTGTAAAGGTGTGCAGATGACATTTTAGCTTTGAATGAAACCAGCCTTGGTGAGAGGGTATTTCCCATTGTATTGACTTAGGCACTTAGTGCTGTAAGCCTTGCTAATACAATGCCCTCATTGTGTTGCATATATTTGGGTGTTTGTAGGATGCCTTCATTGTGGCCCATATATTTGGGTATGCTGTGTTTTCATTCTGTATGTGAGGGAGTGTCTTGTTTTCATTGTCATTCATTTGTAGGAATTCAAACTTTTACTTTTTGATTTCTTCTTTGGCCTAACTGCCACTCATCAATGTGCTGTTTATGTTCCATGATATGTGTGCTTTCTTGTAGTTTCTGTGGTTATTGATATCCACTTTTATTCTGTGGCAGTCAGATGGAATGCAAATGTGATTTCAGTTCTCCTGTATTTGTTGACAATTGCCTGGGTCTGCAGCTTTCCTTCTCTTTTTGCCTGTGGGCTTCACCCAGAGTTAGATGTGGTCATCAGTCTGGATCCTCAGATACTACTGAACCTACAGCCCCCTCTGAAGCCCCTATGCCACTTGTCATGTATCTGTGAAGTAACCAGGTATCAATTCTGGTTCCTGTCCTGGGTCTTTATCAACTGCTAAACTGGCTGTGAGCTTTGGGATATTTGACTTTCTCTTCTGCATTTTAGTATATCACAGAACAAAGCCAGAACAGGAACTCACCGGTGGGCCTAAGGAGGGGTTATAGTTGGTCATGTCTCTTCCATTTTTCACTCTTCTTTTATATTAACAAATATATAGTCAGAGAGTCAAGGCACATACCTTTAATCCCAACACTCAGGAGTCAGAAGCAGTCTCTCAGTTCAAGGCCAGCCAGGGCTACACAGAGGAAAAAGTGGGTGAATGAATATTTCACCTGCATATCTAGAAATGTATCATGTCTGTGTACAGTACTAGCAGATGTCATAAGAGGACCTTGGGTTTGCTGGAACCGGAGTTACATATGTTTATGAGCCACCATTGTGGGCTCTAGGAGCCAAATCAGGTCCTCTGCAAGAATGGCATGTGCTTTCAACTGCTGAGTCATCTCTTCAGCTTCCATGTCTTATCTTGTTGATAAAGAAAACCGATTAGGCAATTTGATGCTACTCTGTAACTTGCTCTTTCTGAACTACTGACTGAACTCATTTCATAAGGGTTAAATGGTGAGCAGGTTCACTGTTCTTCCTAGTAAAGGATGGCATGGCCAGGTTCATGGATCTAGCTCCCAAGGCCCACTACAGGTCACGGGCCAGGGAATGATCTGTGCTCTGGGTACCATTGGATAGGAAAGGCATAAACATTATAACATCCACGTTATAATTGGACAACTGAGGGTGAGGAAGCTTCCATCATCCAAGGGACTTCCAATCAATCATATTCTCAGATGCCAACTTACCAGCTGTCTATAGAGTATATAACAGATGTCTTCAGAATCCACAGAAAGCCCAGGAGCTACCTACACCAGAATCCCAGCACCTTGTTGCTGAGACAAGATAGCTGACTAGAACAGCTTGAGAAAGAAGGCTTTGCTTCAGCTCACACATCAAAGCTACAGTTCATCTTGGTGGAGAAGTCATGGTGTCAGGAGCACAGTGTATCAAGTCAGGAAGCCAGGGGTGGGGTGGGGAGAGAGAGAGGAAGAGGAGGGTATTAGCTACCCCCCCAGTTCAGGACCCCAGCCCCCCAGGATGGTACTACCTACACTTAAGATGGGTCTTTTTACTCACTTAGCAATGTTGTGTCCAAAGGGTCTACTCATCATAGAGTCTCTTGCTGACTATCCAGGGCTCGATTTTTAACATCAGTTCCACAAAACTGTCAGACTGGGACCTGGGGAAAGAGCTTATTTGACAAAGTGCTTGCTCTGCAAACTTGAAGACTTGGGTTGGATAATCAAAATCCACCAGAAAAAATGGCGATGGTGACTGGCTTAGTCAGAGCTTCTATTGCTGTGTTGAATCACCATGACAGAAAAGCAAGTTAAGGAAGAAAAGATTTATTGGCTTTCTCTTCTGCATTGTAGTCTATCACTGAAGGAAGCCAGAACAGGAAGTCACACGGACAGGAACCTGGAGGTAGGAGGAGAGGACATAGAGGAGTGCTGCTTACTGACTTGCTCCTCATGGCTTGCTCAGTCTGATTTCTTATAGAACCCAGAGCCACCATCCACAAAGTATTGGGCCCTCTCATGTCAATCACTAGGCTTGCCTACAGCCTGATCTTTTTATTTTATTTTATTTTATTTTTTTGGTACTCTATTTACATTTCCATTGTTTCCCCCTTTCTAGGTCTCCTCTTTGGAAACCCCCTATCCCCTACCCTTCCCCTGCCTCTATGAGGGTATTCCACATCCCACCCACCCACCCACCCACTCCGGTATTCCTACCTTGACATTCCCCTTAACTGGGGTCTCTAACACCCTCAGGACCAAGAGCCTCTCCTCCCCCTAATGGCCAACAAGGCCCTCCTCTGCCACATATGTGGTCTGAGCCACGGGTCCCTCCATGTGTATTGTTTGGTTGGTGGTCCAGCCTCCATGAGGACCAGGGGGGCCAGGCCAGTTCACACTGTTGCTCCCTCCATAGGGCTGCAAACTCCCTTAGCTCCTTCAGTCCCTTCTCCCACTCCTTCATCTGGGACCTTACTCTCAGTCCAGTGGTTATTGTAAAGTGAACCTTGGGTATTCCGAATTTTGGGCTAATATCCACTTATCCGTGAGTACATACCATGTTCATTTTTTTGTGACTGAGTTACCTCTCTCAGGATGATATTTTCAAGTTCCATCCATTTGCCTGCAAATTTCATGAAGTCATTGTTTTTAATAGCTGAGTAGTACTGCCTGATCTTATGGAGACATTTTCTCAATTGAGTTTCCCTCCTTCAGATGATGTTAGCTTGTGTCAAGTTGTCATGAAACTAGCCAGCACAGTGGCATTTGCTTGTAATCAAAGAACAAGTAGACTGAGACAGGTAGATCTCTGGGACTCACTGGCTAGCCAGTCCCAGTTACATGGTGAGTTCCAGGTCACTGAGAGACTCCATCTCAAAAAAATACAGATGTCTTTCTTGTTGTGTCTTTGTGTGGTTTAGGTATCAATGTATCTGTGGCTTCATAGAATGTATTGGGTAGTGTTTCTTCTGTTTTTATTTTATGAAATAGTTTGAGAAGTATTTGTATTAGGTCTTCTTTGAAGGTCTGATAGAATTATGCACTAAAGCCATCTGGTCCTGGGGATCTTTTGGTTGGGAGACTTTTAATGATTGCTTCTATTTCTTCAGGGGTTATGTGACTGTTTAGATGGTTGATCTGATCCTGATTTAACTTTGGTACCTGGTATCTGTCTAGAAAATCATCCATTTCAAGTTTCCAGTTTTGTTGAATGTAGGCTTTTGTAGTTGGATCTGTTAATTTTTAAAATGTTTTCAGTTTCTGTTGTTATGTCTCTATTTTCGTTTCTGGTTTTGTTAATTTGGATACTGTCTCTGTGCCCTCTGGTTAGTCTGGCAAAGGGTTTATCTATCTTGTTTATTTTCTCAAAGAACCAGCTCCTGGTTTTGTTGGTTCTTTGTATAGTTCTCTTTGTTTCTATTTGGTTGATTTCAGCCCTGAGTTTATTTTCTGTTGTCTACTCCTCTTGCATTTATTAGCTTCTTTTTGTTCTCGAGCTTTAAGGTGTGCTGTTAAGCTGCTAGTGTATGCTCTCTCTAATTTCTTTATGGAAACACTCAGAGCTTTGAGTTTTCCTCTTAGCACTGCTTTCATTGTGTCCCATAAGTTTGGGTATGTTGTGCCTTAATTTTTTTTAAATTCTAAAAAGTCTTTAATTACTTTATTTCCTCCTTGACCATATCATTGAGTAGATAGTTGTTCAGCTTCCACATGTACATGGGCTTTCTGTTGTTTTTGTTGTTGTTGAAGACCAGTATTAAAACCTGGTGGTCTGATAGGATGCATGGGATTATTTCAATCTTCTTGTATTGGTTGAGACTTGTTTTGTGTCTGATTATATGGTCAATTTTGGAGAAGGTACCATGAGGTGCTGAGAAGAAGATATATTATTTTATTTTAGGGTGAAATGTTTTGTAGATATCTGTTATGTAAATTTGGTTCCTAACTTCTGTTAGTTTCACTGTATCTCTGTTTATTTTCTGTTCCCATGATCTCTGCATTGGTGAGACTGGTGTGTTAAAGTCTCCTACAATTATTGTGTGAGGTTCAGTGTGTGCTTTGAGCTTCAGTAATGTTTCTTTTACAAATGTGGGTGCCCTTGCATTTGGGGTATAGATGTTCAGAATTGAGAGTTCCTCTTGGTGGATTTTTCCTTTGGTGAGTATGCAGTGTTCTTCCTCATCTTTTTTGATAACTTTTTGCAAAGAGCTCGCTGCCCGCCTTGCCTTGGAGGGCCCTTCCAAGAAAGGCTATCGACTAGGTTCGAAGTTCCCACCAGCGGGTGCTCCGTGCTGTAGAAAGAAACCTTCGGTAATGGAAAGAAGCTGGAAACAAAAGGATGCGTTGGAGCAAGACGAGATTCCGTTCAAGCTCCGAGACAATCTTTATTGTTACAATGATTTAAGCACATTAGGGTGGGAAATGGCAGGGGAGGGGAGAATCCACAATGCGACCAGACATAATATAATTATATGCCATAGTTGTCCCTGAGCTGAAGGCCAGATGTCTAATCCGGCAGCAGACTGGGGAGGGGTAAAGGGAATGTCTGCTGTGAAGCTGGAACTCTTTGTGTTGCTAATCAAGCCAAGCCTAAGAGTCAGGGCCTAGAGGAATGCCTGCTGAGAGATCCGAGACACTGTGGCTAGCAGTATAAGTCAAGCCTGGGATCCTTCATCTAGCAGAATATGCCAAGGCCAAAGCCTTTGTCTCTGACAATTCCTCCCTTTCTTTACAAAATGAGCGTTATGACCCTGCCTGAGCTGGGATGGGCTTTAATCCGAGAGTGAGGGTAGAGGCCCAAACCTCCATGGTAACTGCCATCTTTTGCAGGAGGAGGGGCTCTGGGATGACAACCCCTATGCATTTGGGCATGCCCTTCAGGGAAGCCAGCAATTATCGGGTCGTGCTCGGATCCTCCTTACCTTGCAGTACCTTAGTCTTGCATCTCTCAGATGCCCACGTGTAATCACGTGCCTGTATGCTGGACCATTGGACAGGCAGCCTTCTGTAGCAAGGGGCTCATATCTGAATTATGATGGGTAGGTGCCCCGATCTGGGAGGTGGGAGATGAGGATAGCACAAGGAAGACAAGGCATGGCCCATTCGATGATTGGGACAATAAGGCCTTTGTCTCTAACACCGATGTCCACGCCAACTCATGCCAGCCGGCAGGAAGCGTGCATAGATCTGGGTTCTATGCAGATCCTGAAGGAGGATCATAGGCCTCAGGCTCTATAATTCCACGATCTAGCAGATTGAGGCGATGATAATGAGCCTGTAAGGGGTGGGATGTCAGAGAGTCAATCTGCTGCTTGATGAATTTTGTGATTTTGTTAAAAATAAAAGGTCCCAGGCTTGCTAGAAGTAAAAGGCTAATTATCGGTCCAACAAGAGGCATAATGAAGGAGAGCACAGTGGAATGCCACCAGGAATCCCCATCAGAAGAAAATTTCTGCTTCCTAAGGGAAAGGTTGATTTCATGAAGCTATTTAACCTGTTCCTCAACAACACCTGACTCATTAACATAGTAACAACATTCTTCCCCTAAAAAGAGACACGTCACTCCTTTATCAGCTGTAAGTAAGTCAAGGGCTCTGCGGTTCTGGAGTGTGACCCGGGCCAAGGAAGAAAGCTGTCTCTGGAGCAAGGCTAGGGACTCTGCTGAGGCTTCTATAGCTACTTCAAACTGTTGGCTGAGGGAAGAATAGGAATGTATTGAATATCCCAGGGATCCGCCAGCCAGGCCCGCAGCGACAGCTGAGGAGGCGAGAGCAATGCCTGCGACCAAGGAGAGAAGTATCGTACGTTTACTGCGGCGTGGGGGGTCTAATATCCTCTGGGTAACATCAGCAGGTGTCAGCAAATTTAATTGAGGCACAAGCGTGACTGGAAGACACAGCTGAGGGGAATCCTTAGGGAGAGAAAAGTTGTTTGTCAAAGTCCCATTACACCAAATGAATATGCCTGGGGGAGCAGCAGGGGTAATCCTCCAGGAAGTGGAGTTGCAAAGAGACATATTAGGAGTAGATAAACAAAAGGGGAGACGTGAAGTTGTTTCATATAGACCCACGTCTGGGATAAAAATTGGAACCTTAGCAGGTGCTGTATAGGTCCAGTTGGGTTCTAACACCGGAACTGCGATAAGGGGGGGCCTATCTAGGGCAGCACAAAGAAAGCAGTGGCTGAGATTACCTATTCTGCTAATGCTGGCCAGCATCAGCCCTTCTCTCATCAGGCTTAATCAAGAGAAGGGTTTGGCTTTTGAGACTGACTCAAGTTGTTGATTAAGAAGCTCCTCTTGATGTTGAATACTAACATGAACCATAGATTGGACCAGGACATAGGTGTGCCAAATATACATATGGCTAATGGCAGAGGGAGCATAGTAACTTACATAGGTACCTCCTCGAACCTTAGAGGTCCAGCGGGGGTCCCATGGGTCCCATATGATTAAAGAGTACCCCTCCTCAGTTTTGAAGAGAGTATTTTTCTTAAAAACAGTATTTAGAGCGGCCTTGTCATCTGAAACCTTCTGAGAAATATGGTACCTACATGTTTTATAAGGACATCCCATACTTTGCTCTACATAATCATTTTTACAATAATCTAAGGTCTGATCATAAAGAAAGCATATCATAGGCCACTTTCCTATATTAATTTTGTTGAACTTAGGAAAGTTTAATGAAAGGGGTTTCTGGCATCCTGCAAGGGTACAGTCGGCTGTAGCCAAAAGAGCACCCTTCCAGTTTTTGCCTTTGTAGGCTGCAGCGTGCTCTGTCCAGTTCTTAGTCAGGAAGAAGCACCAGGCAAAGGGTGAGGAAGCAGATGGGGCTTCTTTTGGCTCCCCAGGCAATGTAGCAAGGCTCATCCACATAGTCGCCACAAGGAACATCGTCTTGGGGAGGGCCATCTTCACCTGAAACATATAAATAAAGAAAAAACCTCAGTGGTTGTTAAACTCCCTGGGAAAATTGTTAGTCTTATCAATTTGTTTGACAAATCTTTCAGGCAGCCAACGGGTGGTGTCATTCTTGGTGTCAAAGACACAAACTGATCCTCTTGCCCATATAAGAACTGGGTCAGGGCCATTCCATGTGCCCGAGAGGATATCTTTCCACATAACTGAGGCAAAGCCATTATTAGTCTTTGGATGCCAGAAACAGTCGGCAGCTGACTTGCCATTTATATCCAAAGTTAAAAAATTAAGCACGAATAGTGTATGGTTTAAAATATTTCTAGGTGCTCCTTTTGTGGGGTACAAATCCCCCTTTTTTACTTTGTGAAGAACAGCCTTTAAGGTCTGGTGAGCGTGCTCCACGATACCCTGTCCTTGAGGGTTGTAAGGAATTCCGGTAATATGTTTAATCTGTAATTGAGCGCAGAACTGTTGAAACTTAACGCTTGTATAACCAGGTCCGTTGTCTGTCTTAATAACTCTGGGCTTGCCCAGAACAGAGAGACAGTTTAACACATGAGCAATAACATTTTTTCCAGTCTCCCCTGCTTGGAGGGAGGCAAAAATAAACCCACTGAAGGTATCTATCATTACATGGATATACTTAAGCTTGCCAAATTCTGCAATATGTGTAACGTCCATTTGCCAAATATCATTAGGAATCAAGCCTCGAGGATTAACTCCGAGGTGAGGGACAGGGAGTAATGTGACACAATCAGGGCATTGTTTAACAATTTGGCGCCCCTGTTCTCGTGTCAGCTGGTAAAGCAACCGTAAGGTTTGGGTATTTAAGTGATGCATGGCGTGAGCCCGTTTCGCCTGATCAACCTTGTCTACAAGGGCAGGGAAAGCAAGGCGAGTAGCGGCGTCAGCACATGCATTTCCTTCAGACAGGGCACCAGGCAGGTCAGAATGTGCCCTAAGATGCCTAATGTAAAAGGGATGCTGTCTGGACACAATTAGCTTCTGAAGTTGTGAAAACAAAGGGGCTGCATTTGTAGAGGGTTTGATAAAAGGAACAGTTTCTAGAACAGGAATAGAATTAGCTATATAAGCACTATCAGTATACAAGTTAAAAGAGCAGTCTTTCAACACTTGGAAAACCTGGATTACTGCATAAAGTTCAACAAGCTGGGCAGAGGAATAAGGGGATTTAACAGTTTTTGATTGTCCATCTATAACATAAGCTGCCATGCCATTAGAGGAACCATCTGTAAAGACTAGACAGGCAGCAGTTATAGGATGAGGGGAGATAACCTTAGGAAATAAGAAGGGGTGAATCTTTATAAATTGAAGAAGCTTATCAGCAGGATAATGATTATCTATAATTCCTCCAAAGGAAGAACAGACTATAGGCCAATCATCAGTAGTCTGCATCAACCAATCCAATAGATCCTTTGAATAAGGTACAATTATTTTATCAGGATCCCTGCCAAAGTATTGACGACTCTGTTTGCGTCCCATCAATATTAATTCTGCTATTAGCAAAGTATATGGTGCAAGAACCTTAGGGGGAGAGGCAGGGAGGTGTACCCACAAAAGGGGTCCCTCTTGCCAAAGAAAACCTGTAGGTGTATAAGACGTGGCACAAATAATAAGAGAAAAGGATTTATCATAAGAAATAAAAGAGACACCTTGTTTTCGAATGGCCTCATTTACTACATGAAGAGCCTTTAAGGCCTCTGGTGTGAGGCTTCGGGAGAAGAAGGGTCAGGATCACCTCTCAAGATGTCAAAAAGACAAAAAGAGGTTTTAACTCTCCAGTAGTGAGCTTTAAGTATGGCCTTACCCAGTTAACATCCCCCAATAATTTTTGAAAATCATAAAGGGTCCTCAGGTGGCTTATTTTAAGGCATGGTTTCTGAGTTAGAATTTTACAACGTTGCAAATCGAAGCCCAAATAAAAATAAGGATCCTGTAATTGAATCTTATCTGGGGCAATCAGAAGCCCCTTGGCTGCCAGCCTATGTGACAATTCCTGGACACAATAAAGCAATTGAGTCCTGTCTGGTCCTGCAATAAGAATGTCATCTGTGTAGTGTACCACGTAAAGAGAGTGCCATTTATTCCTTAGGGGATCAATTATTTGGCCCACGAACTTTTGGCAAAGGGTTGGACTATTAGCCATGCCCTGGTGGAGCACTCTCCATTGAAAACGAGGCATAGGTCCTTTGAAATTGACTACTGGCAGGCTAAACGCAAACCTCTGCCTATCATCTGGATGCAAAGGAATAGTAAAAAAACAATCTTTTAGATCTATCACCACCTTATGATATCCAGCAGGATGGCCACAGGTGTAGGCAACCCGGGCTCTAGGGCTCACATGACCACCATCTGTTCATTTATTTTTCTTAAATCCTGTAGCAGCCTCCATTTACCTGACTTTTTCTTTATAACAAAAATGGGCGTATTCCAAGGGGAGGTGGTGGGTTCAATATGACCAGCAGCCAGTTGTTCCTGTACTAACACTGTGGCTGCTGCTAATTTCTCAGAAGTCATAAGCCATTGATTAACCCATACTGCATCATCACTTTTCCAGGTGATTTTGTCTGCATGGGGTACAGGAAAGTCAATGGCTCTTAGGAAAAATTTTCTGAGCCCAGGCCTGTGCGATCAGTTTTTTGCTTCACTACTATAGGCTCCTTTATTCCCTGTGAATGCTTTCCTAATCCCTGTCCAGGGAG
>CM052721.1:168149-180689 GCA_028551405.1 Uromys caudimaculatus | reverse complement strand
TGAGTCCATTGATGTTAAGGGATATTAAGGAATAGTGACTGTTGGTTCCTGTTATTTTCAATGTTATTTTTAGGTTTGTGTGGCTATCTTCTTTTCAGTTTGTTGAAATATTACTTTCTTGTGTTTTCTAGAGTGTGGTTTCCCTCTTTGAGTTGATGTTGTTTTAAGTACATAAAACAATGAAAAAGACCAATGCATTTGTACAAAGAAGCTACTTACACATCACACAAAGGAAAGGTATATCTTTACCATGGAGTAGGCTAGAGAACACATGTTCAACAGGGGCTTCCAGAGAGCTTCACCACCATTTGGATAAATACACCCTGGCAGGATTATTAGATACAGATGTCTAGGCAGAGTTCTGAGAGTGCATGCTGGGAAAGATGCAAAAAACAACTGTGCTCACACAGGTAACACACAGACAACTGGAGCTATCCATCATGGCCACCCTTAATGGTAGCAGCAAACTTTTGCCCATGTGCATCCAGAAAATTCCATGTTGATAATAGCCACAACTGTCTTTCAGCAACTCAACAACAATGGTATCTCTCTACCTAGAAAAGGCTCCTTGCTTATTTCCTGAGCAACCCACACTCCCTGAGAGTTTCCTTGTCCACAGATCAGGAACGGTTGGCTTACCTTTATGAGACTCTTTGTCTTTGGAGTTATGATGAGCATTCATCATCAGTTGAAGAAAGTCCACTCGGTGCTAGAAGCAGAAAGAGAAGTTGCAAAAATGGAAGGTCAAGGGTAAGGTCAGAGGTCAGAGGTAGATGCGGATCCTTAATTCTCTCCTTTCTGAGACATCATTTTCTTAAATTCACAACTGTGGTTCTGGTTGCTTGAGTCATCAAGGTTCAAATGCAAGAGCAGCTAAACTAGGAAGATTCTAGTTTCCACATTAATCAGTGTTACCTTAAATTATGATGAATACAATTTTAAACAATCACTTTTATTCTTTGGAATTATTTTTGAAGGAGAGAATTTGATCATTTTTATTTGTTATTGGAGAAGTTCATACATGCACACAATCAAATATGGTCATCTCCATCCAACTGTTTCCCCAATCAAATTGCTTCTACATCATCTGTAGCATTTCTTCCTCCACCCTCTATGCCCTCTTCTTAATCACCTACTGTATCCAAGTAGTACTGCTTACATGTGCATGGATTGGGGGCCATCCACTGCTGCAGGGGAAACCAGTGTCCACACCCTCCCTCCATAGATAACAACTACCAATTTTTCCTTAGCAAGGGCTGAGTTTGGAGAGATCCTGGCTGATGTGAGCTGGAGTTTTGAAACTCTTGATCTTGTTCAGGTCTTGTGCCATGCCAATTATTTTTCATTTCTTATACATGATATTGTAGTTTTCATTCCTATTGCTAAGAGGTATTTTCTGGCTTATTCTCAAACAAATTTTTAAAAATACAATTTCTCCTCTCCTAGAAAATATATTCGTTCTCTCTCTAAATCAAGCCTTCTCTACCTGCCATTAGCACACAGATCGCATATTCACAGCCCAACATGTTTCAAGCTGTGAACCTCTTATAAAGCCACCACGTCCTACCTTCTGCTTAATTTCCAAGCGATTTTCCTTCATTCTGTCCACAAATTTTTTGAAAAATTCTATTGAATCCTTTGGGAACATGGAGATATTTAACATCTCATATACTGGGGTGAGGAATGGAAAGAGTACTGGAAAAACAAAAATTATGAGTTTTAGTTGAAATGCAAGTTTCATTGTTAAAAAATCATAAAGCAATCCCTAGAATAAGTCACCAGTGTCTGAACCAGAAGCCATTCTCTCTGTGACCTTTCTCACACTGGGGCAGCAGCATACCTCTCCTTCTGCACTTTGAAGTAGCCAAAGCTGCACCTGACTCTTAAATTTAACTATGTTCCTAAAGTTCATGTGGATTCAGAGAGAAAATACAGAGGCTGATAAGATGGTTCAACAGATAAATGTTCCCGCATACAAGTCTAACAACCTGAGTTTGATCCCTGGATCCCACTCTGTGAAAGAAAGAACCAAATGCTCTAAGTTGTCCTCTGAGCTACACATACCCCACAAACACCAAATCATTCAGACACAAAGAACAGACAAGGCTACACAGAGAATTCTGCCTCAAAGAGAAAAAGAAAAGAAAAAGAAACAAGCTCAAAGATAGGTAACCAAAAAGCAGGAAGAATGAAAAATCACATACTCTACCTCACTTCCAGGTTCTAGCTTATATGAATAAATATGTGAACAGGGCTAAGTGTAGATATCATACAGTGCTTAAAGCAGACACAGAGGATAATATATGTGACAAGGATGGAATGTGGGCATAGGGACACATGAGCTGTGAATCAAAATACAATGGACGGGGACAGTATTAAACCCCAAATGACACACTATGGTTAATTGTACCTAGAATATATATATATATATATATATATATATATATATATATATATATATATATATATATATATATATATATATGTATATATATGTGTATATATATGTATATATATATATACATGCAAACAAACAAACAAAAAAACCAGTTAGCACTGCTAGAAGAGCCAGGTTTGATTCCCAGCATCCACATGCTTGCTCTCACAACCTGTAACTCTAGTTCAAAGAGATTCAAGACCCCATTAAGTCTCTTTAAGTACTTCATGCATGCTGGCAAAACACCTATGCATGTAAGAGAACATCTAGCCAGCCAGTGGTGGTGCATGCCTTTAATATCTGCACTCAGAAGACAAGGGCAGGTTGAGCTAGGTGAGTTCAAGACCAGCCTAGTCTACAGAGTGAGTTCTGGGGTACCCAAAGATAGACGGGAAAACCCTGACCCTAAAAATTGAAAGAGAGAGGGAGAGAGAGAGAGAGAGAGAGAGAGAGAGAGGAGGAAGCTGATCTAAAATCATACATTAAAACATCTAAATCCTGCATTTCTGGAAGACATTTATCTGTACAGTAGCCACAGCTACTATAGGCAATGTATGTTAAGTTGCTTAATATGTTAAAAATTCAGTTACTTTTTAACTCAGCAATGCTGATTCTGAATATAACCCCCAAAACATAAAACCAAATATTTAAACATAACCTTGTATATGAAGGCTCATAGCAGTGAAATTCATGGCAAACATGTGAGACTAACAGCAATGTCCATCAACAGATAGGGAGCATAATTTGCTCATAGACACAGGACGTAGCAATGATTGATTCTTTAATATTGTGCTAGATTAAAGAGGCCTTTTACAGAACAATGTCCTCTATGACTGACATTGGTAATGGGCCAGGTGGGCTGATTCCTAAGATATCAGAGTGCTGAGAATAAGGGGCTGTTGAGTGCTGAGCCCTAAATGGAGCATCTATATCAGCATCCATACCCATCAAGGCTCAAGGAACATCATGAAAGAGAGTGTGGAAATAAAGTCAGAGGCAGGAATGTGTAGTGTAAAGTCCCATATCCAGGACATGGCATGGTCATCTCCTGAACTGACCACCTGCATTAGATCAAGTGAATAATATGGGTCAGAATCCTAGGAGTCAGTACTGAATGGGCTCAAACAGCTACCAAAGCAGAGAAAGGGAAAGGAAATTGGGAGAAAGCTGTGTTGGGGTTTCTAAGTGATGGGGGAAGAAAGAGTTAGTGGTGGGTATAATCGAGACAAATGGCATACCTGTATGATCTTGCAACCATGGAGAGTTTTGCATTTATAGAGAGTCAAATCTGTATTTATACAAATGTTTGTTTATACAAATGAAAGATTCTAAAATAAGGACTCACAGGTACACACTGTAATCCCAGCCCTCAGGAGGTAGAGGTAGAGGGATCACTGTAAGTTCAATGCCACCCTTGCATACAAAGCCATTTCTAGAACCAGCTAGAGGGTAAGTCCCTGTCTCAAAGAAAAGAAAAGTTCAAAAACAGAAGTAACAGGGCTATGTGTCTTTGAATGTTCTCAAAATACTGAACTGTGCCTTTAAGAGATGAATCACATGGCAGATGAACTACACACCACCATAGCCGATTATTTGGAGGAAGTGAGGAAGACAAAGGCACAACTGACAAACATGGCCACAGACAAGAGCAATGGATCACAAGGCAGAACGGTTCACTTACCCACGGACAAGAACAATGGATCCAAAAAATCAAATCTTAAGAGCTTCTTGGCTTTCTCCACAAAAGGATCCTTTGGGTTGTTAAGGGAATCGACATTCACTCCAAATGACGTGCTGGTGATCACATCCATGCTGAAGGCACCTAACACTCTGAGGAGGGAGAGGCATGGGAATTTAACACATGTTTTAGAGGGTGGGAAAGAATTCTCAGGAGACAGGTAAAACCACCTCAGTATGGACTAAGATCTTCCCAACCCTCCCACCCTGCAAATTTCTTACTCTCAAGTTTCTTCTCTTAAAACTGTACATAATGTCATCTAGTATCTAAAGGGGCAAGGAAAAGCATCAGGATTATGTGAGCTGCACCCCTGGTGCCCTTCCGCTCCCAGAACCACAATGACGGGCCAACACTCACTGTTTCATTGGAACAGTATTGCCTTTTTCTGCCTCTCGCCTCAAGTACTTTGCCAAAATGTCTCCATACTGTTCTATGAGAGGGAACATCTAAACAAAAGAGAAAAGCATCCACAGTTAGGATGGAGACTCCATTTACACAGGCTGCAGGTAAAAGAATTTCACTCACCTCCTTGAGTTTTCCACTGGTGAATGTGGGAGACAGCAAGACTCTATATCTCTTCCATTCCTCATCCTTAGAAAAAGAGTCAGCTTTGTTCATAATCCTAACTGGGCCAAAACCCTAGAGTAAAACAAAACAAAACAAAACAAAACAAAAAAACTTCTCAGAATGCCTCACAGCATATGAGAAATCAGGTGCTCACTCAGCTTCCTAGTGTGGTTCCAACCCTTTATGTTTCCAGATCCTTTTAAATGGAAATTCCACTGTGGTTGGAAAACTAGGTCCAGGGGTCAGGGAGAAGGTCAAAACAAGACTTACTCGATCTCCAGAGCTGTGCAGATGGCGTTTGTCTTAGAGAAAGATATAAAGTTAATTTGCATCAGACAAGTTCTCCAGCTCTGTATTTGCAACGCGAGCAATATGAAAAGGATGTCTTCTTATGCTGCATGTTTGTCTGTCTGTCTACCTGTGTGTGTGTGTGTTTGTATACATATGAATGCTAGTGCATGTGGGACCATGAAATGCAGTTTTGTCTCAGTTTGAGCTAAGTCTTGAATCCCCAGAACCTCTGAAGGAACTGTGGGTGCTTCTCCTGTTCCTGGACACCAGGTCTCTGTCACTAGCTGAGGCCCCCATAGATTTGTAGACATCAGTCACATGATGGCAATGCCCCAAGTCCCTGCACACGTAGAGGACATGACCTGTTGTTACATAGATTCAAGACAGAACTCCATTTTAACAAGGTACCTAAAGGACTGGAGGGCTTACCCAATAAGCTTTCCTTCCCAGACACTCTTCCCTGCAAAAGGTATTTAACCTTAGGATCAGTCTGAGAAGTGGAGTATGGTTTTACCCATTCACTTTCTGCCATGACAATAAATATCTTAAAACCGTGGACTGTATCTTTTCCTCAGGATCTGTCCTGGGGAGCCATGGAGAAGGCCTTGGCCTATAGAGTCACTGTCTAATCTCCCATAGGAGGCCCCTCTGTGCTCCCAGCCATGGCTGGCATCAAGCCCAAGTTCAAGCCTGCCTCTAGCCATCAAGCCAAAAACTCTCCCCACTGGACCAGCCGAGCTCTCCCTTCCCCCCCTCCCTGCCCCAGGGTAGATCCAGCCTGCAGGACTCCCTCTTCTTTCTCAGCTCTTCCAAAGATTAGATGTCCAAGATAATGAGAACCAGATGGCCCTGAACTCCTTGCAGGCTCGGGGAAGCCCTCAAGCCAGATCTACTGTCCCACACCTCAGACCATGCTTTCCCACTCCAGAGCGGTATCCCAGGGCTTCCTACAACCCATCACCCCCCCCCCAGCAACAGTGTAGGGAAAGCAAGGTCAACTTCCCACATCCAGACTCCCCAAGCAGCTGTGCCCTATTGCAGAGTGGATGTGGGAACCCCATAACCTTACAGTTGCCCATGCCCATGTGTGCTCATGTACAGATCAAAGGTCAGCCATCTTTCTCTATAACCCTCTATGCCATTTTTGTTGCAATGTCTCTCTGAGAATCTAGAAGGCCTGATTTGGCTACAGTCTCTAGCAAACAAGCCCATGGATCTACCTGTGTCAACATCCATCTCTAGAGTCACACATGGATGCTGTTCTGCCCATCTTTTTGTGGCTACTGAGGATCCAAATTTAGGTCCTTTACCCACTGATCAAGTCATCTTCCTAGGCCTGTGACACTTAAAGGATTTGATATTTAGATTTTTAAAAGATTATTTTACTATTGTATGGGTTTGGCCTAATGTTGCCTGTGTCATGTTAACTGCTTATAGGAGCATCTGAACATAAGACACTGAGGGAACCTGCCCCTAGTTGGTTCCAATTGATAAATAAAGATGCCAGCCGCCAATGCCTGGGCAGGACAGACAGAGGTGAGAGTTTTAGATCCCAGGCTTGGGAGAGAGAGGAAGAGGCAGAATCACCATGAGAGGGGCATAGGACAGACCAGACATGTACGGATTCAGGTAAGTGGCTTTAGTGGCCACATTCCTGACTTGGTCAGCAGTAGCAGGGATGAAATATAGATTACAAAGAATGTTAACTCTGGAATATCAGAGTGGAGTGTTTTACAGCCTGAGGAAAGATTAGAAGTGTCCAGTAAGCTAGTCAATACATATTAACATTAACTGGATTGTTTGTGTGTGTGTGTGTGTGTGTGTGTGTGTGTGTGTGTGTGTGTGTGTCTTTCTGTCTGTCTCTGTGTCTCTCTGTGTCTATGTGTCTATTGTGTCTCTGTGTGTGTCTGTCTTTCTATGTTGTCTGTCTCTATGCATGTGTCTGTGTATGTCTGTATATATCTGTCTCTGTGTCTCTGCGTGTATTTGTTTCTGTGTGTAGGTCTGTCACTATGTATATGACTGTCTGTGTGTGGAGGTGTTTTGTGTGTCTATATCCTCATCTGTCTCTCTATATGAGTCTTTCTTTATCCCGCCAGTGTGTGTGTGTGCTTGTGTGTGAATGTGTGTCTGTGTGTGTATTTCTGTGTGTGTACCTCTCTGTGCATGAGTGTACACATGAATGATAGTGCACATGCCCATGTGTGCTCATGTGGAGACCAGAGGTCAGCCATCTGTCTCTGTTATTTTCTATGGTAATTTTGAGACAAGGTTTCTCCTTGACTCTAGAAGGCTCTGGTTTGGCTAGAGTACCTAGCAAGCGAGCCCTTAGGAGACAAATGGATGGAACTAGAAAATATCATCCCCATTGAAGTAACCTAGACCCAAAAATTCTCGCATGCTATGTACTCATTTATGAGTGTATGTTAGCCACGAAGTACAGGGCATCCATGCTACAATCTACAGACCAAAGAAACTATGAAATAAGGAAGGCCCAAGGGAGGAAGCATGAATGTCACTCACAAGGGGAAACAAAATAGACATGGGAGGTGGATGGAGGGAGGGAACTGAATGGAGAGGGAGTAGGGATGGAGATGAAGATGAGGATCAGGTGTGGGTGTTAGAGAGATAACAGGAATCAGTGCGGGACATCTCTGGGACTAGCCAGAAACCTGGGATAGAGGAGGTTCTGAGAACCTTTCGGGGGTAACCCCAGCTAAGACTCCTAGCTGCTGGGGATATGGAGCCTGGAGTGGCCAGCTCCTGGCGCGAGGAAGGTCTTCCAGAAGAGGGAGGGGCCACATCAATCCACACACAAAACCTTCCACCCAAAAGCTGTCTTGCCACAAGTTGTGCAGGGATAAAGAGGATTGAATGACCAACTAACCACTGACCGACTTGAGAACCATACTATGTGAGATACTGTGAATGAGACTGTGCTATGCTTTCAAAAAGGGACCTAGCATGACTGACTCCTGAGAGGCTTCATCCAGCAGCAAATGCAACCAGACGCAGAGACCCTCAGCCAAACATCAGGCAGAACATGGGGAGTCATGTGGAGGAGTCAGGAATAGGGATTGATTAAGCCAAAAGGGTCATGGACCCCACAACAGACCACAGAGTCAACTAACCTGGGACCATGGGGCTGAGAGAGACTGAATCATCAACCAAACTGCTTACAGGGGCTGGATTTAGGCTCCCTGCACATCTGTAGTAGATGTGCAGATTGGGCTTTGTATGCCTTCCGTAATAATTGGGGTTGTCTCTGAATGGTTGCCTGACATTGGATCTCCTCCACCTAGCTGAACTGCCTGGTTGGGCCTCACTGAGAGAGAATGCTCTTAGTCCTGATGCTACTGTATGCCCCAAAGCAAGGTGGTACACAAGGGGAACTTTCCCATCTCTGAGTAGAAAGGGACAATGCTGTGGTGGGAGGGATCAATAAGGGTGGGACTGGGAGTAAAGGAGGGAGGGGAGCTGTGATCAGAATGTAAATTGAATAAATATATTAATGACTGAAAAGACAAGGTGACTTACCCGCCGGTTTGTGAAGAGAGAAAAGCATTCCTTCACTAGCACATTCTTAATTATCTCTGAGTCTGTGATGGCAAACACAGGTGTTGCACCTTCAAACAACCTGTGTGGGGAAGAAAGCTGATGACCTAGGTTCTTACGTGAGAGCCACACCCAGACTTTGATCCTAATGCTGCAGGACCCTCACTCTACTTATACAATACTTGGTCACAGGAATTCCCAGTTTAGCTTAGGGATTCTGACCATGGACACAGTGGAGTCTTAGTAAAGTGATAGGTAATGTCATTCAAGATGCAATGAGTCACTAAAAGACAAAACAGCCCTGTAAGGTACCACACTCAGAAATAACAAGTGGAAATTGTCCAAGTCTATAGGTGTACATGTAGGAATTGCCTATGCCATTTTTATAAATTGGCATATTTGAATTATTGCAAGGGGTTGGAGAGATGGCTCCATAGTTAAGAAAACATATTGCTCTTGTAGATGACCCAAGTTGGGTTCCTCACACCCACATTGGGTAGCTCAGAACCACAGGTAACGCCAGCTCTAGGGATATCCAATACTTGTGGAGTACACTGGAGTCATAGTCAGGCAGATCTCGGTGAATTCAAGGCCAGCCTGGTTCCAAAAAAGCCCAGGAAAACCAGTGCTACACAGAGAGGAACCCTGATTTAAAAAGAAAAATAATAATCTTAAAAATACTAGAATATGTCAACATCTGGTGTTGGGATGCAGCTCAGTCTTAGGATTCCTGCCTAGAGTGCAGACACTGATTTTGATACATTGATATGAAAACACAGATTTCACTGAGATGCCTCTGTCTACTTCTCCAAGGCTCAGGTAATTTGGAAGACATGACAGGAAGAGCATGTAATCCAGGAAACAGAGGGGAGATCTGGATAGGCTGTCTTCAGTGCTCCTGAATTCACTGGAGCTGAGATCACCTCCACGTGCCCTGTGCATGACTACCAACATTTTGGCAGAAGGTTTAATGCCCTGACACTGCCTGAAGATTTGCACACAGCTAGTCCCTGGAGGAGGGAAGCAAAGTGGTCCAAAGGCAGAGACACTTGATGACATCAGCTCAGTCCCTGGGATCTATGTGGTAGAAAGAGAGAACTGACTGGCACAAGCTATCATTTGATATACACTTTTACCAAAAATCTTGGCAGAGTCCAAGGAGCTGTCACTTAAGATGAAGGCCCCTGTACATAGCCTGATGACCTGAGTTCAATCCCCTGGAAGTAGAGAACTAAATTCTGCAAGTTATTCTCTGACCTACATATATGCACCAGGATATACGTCCGCACTATAGGGGGAAAAAGTTGATTTAAAATAAAATATAGACAAAAATTAAGTCTCTGTATGCACAGAGTAAATTTTTTAATGGTAAGGATGAATCATTTACCAAGCCTTTAACTAAATCATCTTTTCCCCAGCCCCTTGATGTCAAATGACATAATAAAGTCAATAATGAAGAGAAGGAATGTGGGCTTCTTTAGGGAAAATGAACCAGGGCAGCAAGGAGATGGAACAAGAAATTTGCCAGAGCAGATCAGAGGGACCTGAAGCAACACATCTTACGTCAGGAAAACGAAGTGTAAGAGGAGAAAACCAATTAAAAAGGACACTAGATAAATTTCCAGGTCTGGGGGGATACCCATGGGCTCCAAACTCTCAGAGGATGGGGGAGAAAGAAACTGTGAAGGACATGGGGTTTGGGTTAGTGACCAGGCTGTAAGGTGAATAAATAAATGATTAATGGAAAAAAAACCCTCAAGTCCATGGAACATCGAATCCTGCCAGAAAGCCACAGTGTGCAATGGTTTCATGTCAATTAGACCTAGGAACCCTGGCACTTAATGGCATGCAGGATCACCTTTACACAAAGAGGTGCATGGCTACAATACATTGTCCTTGCACAAGTGGAGTGCCTCCTCCTAAAAACAGTCAGCTCCATGGAACGTTCCAGAATACTCACCCCCATATTTTTCCATACTTTTTATAGCACTCTGAATCAAATTTCCATAAGCCCTGGAATGAGAAATGACACAAAATCCATTATTGTCCTGTATGTGCTGACCATTCTGTAGCAAAAGCAGCAAAACCCACAAATCCCATGAAGGCAGATTTATTGTCTCTGAAACAGAAAAGCTCTTACACAGAAATTTTGACATGTCAAGAGCAGGATTCGTCAGTAGGAAAAGACAGAATGAGAGAACAGGACATATGATTGCTTCCTATGACCTCTGCATACTGATTCACAGACATAGACATGTACACACAGACAACACATACACACCACTCACACTAATAATAATAATGATAATGATAATAATTAACACAATTGCTTTAAAGAATGTGCAATTTAAGCACAGATCCTGTTGGAAGAAAATCTTGAACAGACAGCAGCCCAAGCTTTGCAACTCAGCCTCTGGGTGTGAGCTTGAGAATGTCTGTCTAGGGGACTGACCATGGACCAGGTATCAAAGCGGGCTCATCACAAACAGTCACCTAGACTTAGAGCCTATATGGCACATTACATTCTCATTACTCAATTTTCTAATAATTTTGTTAAATAGTCCTTTCCCTAGTGGCTCTTCTTTTAACAGAACTTTAAAAGAAAAGAAGGAAATAAAAAACACATTATGTAGATAAGGATCTACCGTGACTGACAACCATCATCCTGTCTCAGATATTCTCACTTGCTACTCAGACTCATGTAGAAGATTGACACCTTTAAAGGAAGAAAGGCGGGTGTAGGTGCATTTCAGCACGTACAATAGAACTCTTTCGCTAGCATGTGTAAGGTCCTGAATCCCATAATCAGCATAAAAAAATAAAATAAAATAAACCTAAAATATGTCACTAGGACTGGAGATGTTGTACAGTACTTAAGGTTAAGCGCACTGGCTGACCTTGAAGAAGGTCCAAGTTCCATTCCCAGAAGCCCCTTCTTGCATCTCACTTCCATCTCTTAACTCTAACTCCAGGGAATTCACAAACTTCTTCTGTCCTCTATAGGTACTGCACTCATGTGCACACACACACACACACACACACACACACACACACACACACACACACACAAAAACCAATACACATAAAATCTTTCTAAATGAAGTAGTCACTAACCGGGATCCCAGTAACTAAATGAAGAGAGAATATAAATGCTCTAGTTCTGAAGAACACAAACATGAATAATACATGTTGGTTCTACTGCCATAGAAAAACCTTCATGGGATCAAAGATTAAGCAGAGAAATCAAGTATATGAAAAGCCTTCCAATTATCTGGGGTGGGGACCTGTGATAAGTTGATGCTTCAGAAATATTCAGAAAAGCAAAAATGAAAGTGTTGCTCAAAAGACCTCTTACAAAGAGATTTTAATCTGGTAAATATGAATTGGTGTCCTAGAAGTTGGAAACTCCTTCAAGATTATCTCCAAATAACTACAGCAGTGCCTTCCCAGACTCTACACCAAGCAAGAAACCACTCTTCCTTCATTGCTCACAAGGTCAGAGCATCCTGTCCTCAGTATCAAGATTGAATGAGATGGAGATCTGGGCATTTTCCTCAAGGTGAATTTCAATAAACTGACACTAGGGATGGTGACATAGCTCTGAATGGAAGAGAACTTGCCACCAAGCCTGATACCCTGAGTGCCATCCCAAGTTCTAAGATGGTTGTCTGAGAATATTGACTCCCGTAAACTGTCCTCTGACCTACACATGCCTGCTGTGGCATATACACACCCTCACCCAAAAATGAATAAATGGGCGGTGAAAATAAATGGGATATATGGAGATGCTTCAGTGGGAAAATCACCCTGTGGAAACAAGAACTTGACTCCCCAGGATCTGTGTAAATTCATACCTGGCAGGAGGTAATAGACTATCTTGCAACAGTCAGAGACAAGGGAAACCAAGAGCAAGCTGGCTAGCTAAACTAGTCAAGTGAGAGAGAGAGAGCCA
>CM052721.1:150039-165149 GCA_028551405.1 Uromys caudimaculatus | reverse complement strand
ATTACTATATTGAATAGATAGGGAGAGAGAGGGCAGCCTTGCTTAGTCCCTGATCTTAGTGGGATTGCTTCAAGTTTCTCTCCATTTAGCTTGATGTTGGCTGCTGGCTTGCTGTATATTGCTTTTGCTATGTTTAGGTATGGGCCTTGAATTCCTGATCTTTCCAAGACTTTTATCATGAAGGGATGCTGAATTTTGTGAAATGCTTTTTCAGCATCTAAGGAAATGACCATGTGGTTTTTTTCTTTGAGTTTGTTTATGTAGTCAATTACATTGATGGATTTCCGGGTATTGAACCATCCCTGCATCCCTGGGATGAATCGTACTTGATCATGATGAATGATCGTTTTGATGAGTTCTTGGATTCGGTTTGCGAGAATTTTATTGAGTATTTTTGCATCGATATTCATAAGGGAAATTGGTCTGAAGTTTTCTTTCTTTCTTGGGTCTTTCTGAGGTTTTGGTGTCAGTGTGATTGTGGCCTCATAGAAGGAATTGGGTAGTGCTCCTTCTGTTTCTATTTTGTGAAATAGATTTAAGAGTATTGGTATTAGGTCTTCTTTTAAAGTCTGATAGAATTCTGCAGTGAACCCTTCTGGTCCTGGGCTTTTTTTTTATTGGGAGACTTTTAATGACTGCCTCTATTTCTTTAGGCATTATGGGAAAGTTTAGATGGTTTATCTGATCCTGACTTAGCTTTGGTATTTGATATCTGTCTAGAAAATTGTCCATTTCATCCAGATTTTGCAGTTTTGTTGAGTATAGGCTTTTGTAGTAGGATCTGATGATTTTTTGAATTTCCTCAGAATCTGTTGTTATGTCTCCTTTTTCATTTCTAATTTTGTTAATTTGGATTCTGTCTCTGTGCCCTCTGGTTAGTCTGGCTAGGGGTTTATCTATCTTGTTGATTTTCTCAAAGAACCAACTCCTGGTTTTATTGATTCTTTGTATAGTTCTTTTTGTTTCTGCTTGGTTGATTTTAGCCCTGAGTTTGATTATTTCCTGCCTCCTACTCCTCTTGGATGTATTGGCTTCTTTTTTTTCTAGGGCTTTCAGTTGTGTTGTTAAGCTGCTAGTGTATGCTCTCTCCAGTTTCTTTTTGGAGACACTCAAAGCTATGAGTTTTCCTCTTAGCACTGCTTTTAAATTGTCCCATAAGTTTGGGTATGTTGTCCTTTCATTTTCATTACATTCAAGGTAGTCTTTAATTTCTTTCTTTATTTCTTCCTTGACCAAGTTGTCACTAAGTAGAGCCTTGTTCAGCTTCCATGTGTATGTCGTCTTTCTGTTGTTATTGTTGCCATTGAAGACCAGCCTTAAACCGTAGTGATCTGTGAGGAGGCATGGGATTATTTCAATCATCTTATATCTGTGGAGGTTTTTTTGTTGACCGATTATATGGTCAATTTTGGAGAAGGTATCATGAAGTGATGAGAAGAAGACATATTCTTTTGATTTAGGACGAAATGTTGTATAGATATCTGTTAAATCCATTTGGTTCATTACCTCTGTTAGTTTCACTGTGTCTCTGTTTAGTTTGTGATTCCAAGATCTGTCCATTGATGATAGTGGAGTGTTGAAGTCTCCTACTATTATTGTGTGAGGTGCGATGTGTGCTTTGAACTTTAGTGAGGTTTCTTTTATGAATGTGGGTGCTCTTGCATTTGGAGCATAGATGTTTAGAATTGAGAGTTCTTCTTGGTAGATTTTTCCTTTGATGAGTATGAAGTGTCCTTCCTTATCTTCTTTGATGACTTTTGGGTGAAAGTCAATTTTATCCAATATTAGAATGGCTACTGCAGTCTGTTTTTTGGGATCATTTGCCTGGAAACTTGTTTTCCAGCTGTTTACTCTGAGGTAGTGTTTGTCTTTATCCTGGAGGTGTGTTTCCTGAATGCAACAAAATGGTGGGTCCTCTTTATGGATCCAGTTTGTCAGTCTATGTCTTTTTATTGTGGAACTGAGTGTTGGTTCCTGTTATTTTTGATGTTACTTTTAGGTTTGTGTGGCTATGTTCTTTTCAGTTTGTTGAATGATTACTTTCTTGTGTTTTCTAGGGTGTTGTTTCCCTCGCTGAGCTGACGTTTACCATTTAATATCCTTTGTAGGGCATGGTTTGTGGAAACATATTTTGTAAATTTGGTTTTGTCATGGAATATTTTGGTTTCACCATCTATGGTAATTGAGAGTTTTGCTGGGTATAGCAGCCTGGGTTGGCAGTTGTGTTCTCTTAGAGTCTGTATGAGTTCTGCCCAGGATCTTCTAGCTTTCATAGTCTCTGGTGAGAAGTCAGGTGTAATTCTGATAGGCCTGCCTTTATATGTTACTTGACCTTTTTCCCTTACTGCTTTTATTATTTTTTCTTTGTTTCGTGTATTTCCTGATCTCTTTCCTAGGTCTTCTAGCTCCAGAGTTGTCTTGCTTTGTGATTTCTTTATTGTTTCTATTTCTATTTTTAACTCCTGCATTGTTTTGTGTATTTCCTTTGTCTGTTTGATTGTGTTTTCTTGAAATTTTGCCTGTTTGATTGTGTTTTCCTGTAATTCTTTAATGGATTTTGTATATCCTCTTGAAAGGCTTCTAGTTGTTTATCTCTGTTCTCTTGTATTTCTTTAAGGGTGTTATTCATTTCTTTCTTAAAGTCTTCTATCATCATCACGAGAAATGATTTTAAATCTGAGTCTTGCTTTTCTGGTGTGTTGGGGTATCCAGGGTTTGCTGTGGTGGGAGAACTGGGTTCTGATGGTGCCGAGTACTCTTGGCCTCTGTTCTTAATGTTCTTACCCTTGCCTTTTGCCTTCTTGTTGACTCTGATGTTAGCTGATCTTACTCTGTCTGGTTGTAACTTGCCCCTCCTGCAGGCGTCTGTGTCAGTATTCCTTGAAGACCAGCTCTCTCTGAGATGTGTTTGGGTTTGGAGAGCTGTGGCAAAGGTCCCGCTCTGGGGTGCAGAAAGAAATCAGAAAGATCTTGTCCCCACCCGTTCCTTGGTTCCCATGCCCTGATGGCTCTGCAAGGGTCCCTCTTGATCCAGTGAGTTTGAACAGAAGTGGTGGTTTTGCCTGTGCTCAAAGGTGTGTCAGCACTCCTGGGATACCCGCTCTGTCCTGGAGCCTTGTGGCCCAGGCTGAGGTCCCCAGGCACAGGCCCCTGGTGGCCCAGGCAGAGGTGTCCACCCACAGATGAAACTGGAAGGTTCAGAGGTTTCCTGGCCCCGGGTTCTCAGACCCTGGATCCCGGTGGATCCAGGCTGGTCTGGGTGGGAGGTGTTGCTCCCCTTAACCCCACTCAATCCTACCACTCACTCTTCCACAGGACTCCTTGGGCTTCCCTGATGTTTGACTGTAGCTGGCTGCATTTCAATAGCTACTTTTTAAATTAAATCAATCTCCCTATCTCCCCCCTCTCTGTCTCTCTGTCTTTGTCTCTGTTTCTCTCTCTCTCTCTCTGTCTGGCAACTTTATGTGTGTATAGAATACATTGTGGTTAAATTTCCCCTTCTCTCTTACCCCACGCCAGGCAGCCTCAATTCTTCCCTGCAAATCTCTTTTCCATATTCATGATTTGTTTTGTGTCCTGAACACTTTATCTAGTGCCATGTGTGTGACTGTGGGTTTGGAACTGTTCATTAGAGCTTGTGGGTCACCAGTCACCAGTGGGTCACAACTGAGTACAATTCCTCCCTCTATCTCAGCAGTGAGTGGCACGGCCTGTTTCTTCTCACTGACACCATAGTCAAGGGATGGCAGGTGTTGAATATTGGTGGATAGATGTAGTAGAGGAATTTTTTTAATGGACATGGTCTCCCCTATCCCAGGCTGGTCTCAAACACTCTATGTGGCTTTGAACTTTGTCTTTGAATTTCTGATTCCTGTGCTTCTACTGTCTGAGTGTATTTTTGAATGAAGCCAGCCATGGTGAGAGTATTTCATGTTGTGGAATTTGCTTGAATTTCTGGTAGAAATCAAGAACCTTTGATCTTACCCATATGGCACTGTTGTTTACTGATGCCACACAGAATGTTAGCACAAAAGAGGTCAAACTAGGCTGTGGATGAACTTGATGAACTGTCAAGGGGAAGAGAGTACCAAAGTCCAGGGGAGGCAGAGGTGATCCATCTACTGGCTAGATCCCTGGTGCCACCCATCTTCCCAGCATATAAGTACTGCAGGCTGTCCTCAGTGCAGCAGAGTGGGCAGAAGAGAAGCCCTGTGGAGGGTCACACACACAGCTGGAGGGAGAACACAGAGGAGTAAATTGCTGACAGAGAAGCAGGGATGGACCTGTTTTCAGTTCTCTCACTGGAAACCTGGGTGTTCCTGGCAATCAGTGTGGTGCTCCTCTACCAGTGAGTGACGTCCTTTCTGTACCATGTGCTTAGGATTGGGGTGATATTCAGACTTCTTCTATTCTGTTATTATTGGGAGGATCAAAATGATTCTCAGAAGCAGGGGGTGGTGAGATGATGGTTCAGTGGTTAAGGGCACTGGCTGCTCTTTCAGAGCTTCCAGGTTTGAACCCCAACATCCACATGCAGCTCAGAGTCATCTGTAACTATAGCCCCAGGGGATCTGACACCTTCCACAGTCATAGCTAGGATGGTCCTTAAAGGTGGGAGGTTTTGTTACCTGGCTTGCTCCTAAATAATTGAGACAGAGACCTATTAAGTTTATTAGTGAGCTTTAAGCACTATGACTGAACAGTTTCTAAGCTATTCTAATCTGCAAATCTATCTACATCCTAGCCATTGGCCTCATTTTACTTGCAGTGTGATTGTTTCCCTGGCTTGCTCTGTCCCACGTTTGTCCTCATGGTGAGCTCCCTTGATGACTCCTTCTCATGCTTGACCTCACGGCGACCTTCTTCCTCCACCTTCTTGGCTCTTCTTCTCCTGGACCCTCACCTGCCTTGTGCCCACAGCTTGTTCTCTTCTGCCCAGTTATAGCTTATTCAGTCTTTTATTAACGAATCAGAGATAACTGGGGAACATTCTTTACACCACATCGATAGAGGAGATTCTTCATTACTCATGACACTGCCCATGTCCGGACTGTATCAATGTCTCAGGGCACAGAAACTAGCATCTGAATACACAAAGCCCAGGACCCTCCTCCAGCAGATAGAAGAAGTTGAAATTAACTCTTGGAAAAACATTTCAAAATTTCATGTTTTTATTTACTGTGGTTAGGGGCAGCACATACTACAGTGTGTGTGTGTGTGTGTGTGTGTGTGTCTTTGTGTGTGTGTGTTTCTGTAGGTCAGAGGACATCTTTGGAGAGACAGTTCTCTCTTATTATGTGGGTCCTGAAGATCAAACTCAGACTATCAACATTAGCAGCCAGTGCCTTTACTTGTGGACTCATCCTGAAGGTCCATAATGAAATGACAAAAACGTTACTTTTGCCTTCCAATGTTTTGACAGTATGGGGGGGGGGTGTCAAGCCAGAGCCTACATATACTAGGCAATCTCTTTCCTTCTGAGCTATAGCCCCAGTGGTACTAACTCTTAAAGTTCATAATGACATTATGCAGATCTGCTGGGCACCCCAACCCCACTCTTCTTCAACTCCCACTTTTGAGGTTTACTGTAAAAGTATGGGGTGTTCTATGCTTGCCCTTGGTTTGTATAATGACACAGACACACAGACACACAGACACAGAGACACAGACACAGACACACAGACACACAGACACACAGACACACAGACACAGACACAGACACACACACACACACACACACACACACACACACACACATTAAAGCTTTAGGCACTAAGCTGGACAGATTCTGAGCTTGACTTGACTATGCTGACCTGGCCTACCTCCCAGCCTAATTCCTAACCTCTGTGGACTCTTATCTGCCATTTTAGTCTTGCTCTGGCACCTCCTTCATTGTGTCCCGACTGTCGAGTCCCCAGGTCCCACCTGAGACCATCTCGCTCTCTCTGGGCAGAGTATTCCTGCTTTTGCTCTCCTGCCCAGCTAAAGGTTGTTCTACCCTTGATTTGACCAAACAGAAGATAGTGGAGAACAAAGTTTTATGAAATACTCACTCAGGAGATGCTTCATGAGAACAATACCAAAGTCTGAACCAGAGCTCTGTAGCTAGATCTCTGGGTACAGAAATCAGCAATTGAATGCACAGTGCACAAAAACATTCCCAGCTGGTTTACTGATACGACTTAGACTAGGTATAACTTGGAATTGGTTACCCCTAGGTACATGAGAACCCAGCAGACGAAGATACCAGCAATAGGCTGACATGCACATTGTCCCCTCATCATTCCCAAAGATCTCTGGGAATGGAGAGGCAGCCAAGGTTATGGTTTGTGTCAGTTTTTGATTATGGTCATGCTTGTCTCCTCTCTTCTGTGTGTGTGGCCATAAGTCTTTCTGTTTCCCTTTATAGATATGGGACCCGTACACATGGAACTTTTAAGAAACAGGGAATTCCTGGGCCCAAACCTCTGCCTTTTTTAGGCACTGTGCTGAATTACTACAAGGTGAGTGTTGACTGAGATTTTCATATGGCTTCTGCTTATGTCCAATAATAGCTTCGCTCTATTAACTGTTCCTTATGAGGAAACCCTGAGATGTCTGGAACTCAACTGTGTGTTCTCATGATACCAGAGAATGTCCAAGTGCCCTCTGGGATTCTATTTGCTACATTAAAACTCAATAAAATATTTGTGTGTGTGTATATGTTTATAGTATGTATATAGAAATTTGCATGTGTGAGTGCCCATATGTGTGTGCAGGGGCATATGCATGTCTACATGTGTATGTGGAGGTCAGAGGTTGATACTTGGTGTCTTCTTAATGCTCTGTACTTTGTCCTTTGGGGCAGAATCTCTCACCTTGACCTAGCTCTCTCTCACTTGACTAGTTTAGCTAGCTAGCTTTCTCTTGGTTTCCCTTGTCTCTGACTCTTGCAAGATAGTTCTATTATCTCCTGCCAGGTATTAATTTACACAGATCCTGGGGAGTCAAGTTCTTGTTTCCACAGGGTGCTTTTCCCACTGAAACATCTCCAAAGCTCCCATTTATTTTCTCTTCCCATTTATTCATTTTTGGGTGAGGGTGTGTATATGCCATAGCAGGCATGTGTAGGTCAGAGGACAGTTTATGGGAGTCAATTTTCTATTACAATCATCTTAGAACTTGGAATGGAGCTCAGGGCATCAGGCTTGGTGGCAAGTTCTCTTCCATTCAGAGCTATGTCACCATCCCTAGTGTCAGTTTATTGAAATTCACCTTGAGGAAAATGCCCAGATCTCCATCTCATTCAATCTTGATACTGAGGACAGGATGCTCTGACCTTGTGAGCAATGAAGGAAGAGTTGTTTCTTGCTTAGTGTAGAGTCTGGGAAGGCACTGCTGTAGTTATTTGGAGATAATCTTGAAGGAGTTCCCAACTTCTAGGACACCAATTCATATTTACTTGATTAAAATCCCTTTGTAAGAGGTCTTATGAGCGACACTTTCATTTTTGTTTTTCTGAATATATCTGAAGCATCAGCTTATCACAGGTCCCCACCCCAGATAATTGGGAGGCTTTTCATATACTTGATTTCTCTGCTTAATCTTTGATCCTACGAAGGTTTTTCTATGGCAGTAGAACCAGCATGTATTATTCATGTTTGGGTTCTTCAGAACTAGAGTATTTATATTCTCTCTTCATTTAGTTACTGGGATCCTGGTTAGTGACTACTTCATTTAGAAAGATTTTATGTGTATAGGATTCTCCTCTCTCTCTCTCTCTCTCTCTCTCTCTCTCTCTCTCTCTCTCTCTCTCTCTGTCTGTGTGTATTTGTGCACGTGAGTGCAGTACCTATAGAGGACAGAAAAGGGTAGTGGATTCCCTGGAGCTAGAGTTAAGAAATGGAAGTGAAATGCAGGAAGGGGCTTCTGGGAATGGACTTGGACCTTTTTCAAGGTCAGTCAGTGCTCTTAACCTTAAGTGTTGTGCCATATCTCCAGGCCTAGTGACATATTTTAGGTTTATCTTATTTTTTTTTTTGGTGCTGATATGGGATTCAGGACATTACAAATGCTAGGGAAACAGCTCTATTTTAGATGCTGAAATGCACCTACATCTGCCTTTCTTCCTTTAAAGGTGGCAATCTTCTACATGAGTCTGAGTAGCAAGTGAGAATATCTGAGACAGGATGATGGTTGTCAGTCACCTTAGATTCTTATCTACATAATGCGTTTTTTATTTTCTTCTTTTCTTTTAAAGCTCTGTTAAAAGAAAAGCCACTAGGGAAAGGACTATTTAACAAAATTATTAGAAAATTGAGTAATGAGAAAGTAATGTGCCATGTAGGCTGTAAGTCTGGGGTACTGTTTGTGATGAGTCTGCTTCGATACCTGGCCCATGGTCAGCCCCCTAGACAGACATTCCCAAGCTCACACCCAGAGGCTGAGTGGCAATGCTTGGGCTGCTGTCTCTTCACGATTTTCTTCCTACAGGATCTGTGCTTAACTTGAACATTCTTTAAACAATTGTGTTAATTATTATCATTATCATTATTGGTGCATGTGGTGTGTATGTGTTGTCTGTGTCTATGTCTGTGAGTTGGTATGCAGAGGCCACAGGAAGCTGACATGTGTCCTGTTCTCTCATTCTGTCTTTTCCCACTGATGAATCCTGCTCTTGACATGTCAAAATTTCTGTATAAGAGCCTTTCTGGTTCAGATAGCATAAATCTGTTTTCATGGGATTTGTGAGTTTTGCTGCTCTTGCTACAGAATGGTCAGTACATACAGGACAATAACGGATTTTTTGCTATTTCTCATTCCAGGGCTTATGGAAATATGACTGGGAGTGCTATAAAAAGTATGGGAAAATATGGGGGTAAGTATTCTGGAAAGTTCCATGGAGCTGACTGTTTTTAGGAGGAGGCACTCCACTTGTGCAAGGACAATGTATTGTAGCCATGCACCTCTTTGTGTAAAGGTGATACTGAATGCCATTAAGTGCCAGGGTTCAAAGGTCTAATTGACATGACAACATTGCACACTGACTTTCTGACAGGATTCAATGTTACATGGACTCCAGGTTTTTTTTTCCATTAATCATTTATTTATTCACTTCACAACCTGGTCACTACCCCCAACCCCATGCCCTTCACAGTTTCCTTCTCCCCCATCCTCTGAGAGTGTGGGGCCCATGGGTATCCCCCCAGACCTCAAAATTTATCTAGTGTCCTCTTCTAATTTGTTTTCTCCTCTTAACCTGCCTTTTCCTGACATGAGATGTGTTGCTTCAGGTCCCTCTGATCGGTTCTGCCAAATGTCTTGTTCTATCTCCTTGCCACCTTGGCCCATTTTCCTATAGAAGCCCACATTCCTTCACTTCATTATTGACTTTATTATGTCATTTGACAGCAGGGGGCTGGGGGAATGATGACTTAATTAAGGGCTTGGCAAATGATTCATGCTTAGCATTAAAAAATTTTCCTCTGTGCATATAGAGACTTTGTTGTTGTCTATATTTTATTTTAAATCAACTTTTTTTTTTCTGAAATGTGGATATGTATCCTGGTGCATTTATGTAGGTCAGAGGATAACTTGCAGAAGTTAGTTCTCTACTTCCAGGGGATTGAACTCATGTCATCAAGCTTGGCACAGGTACCATCATCTTTTGTGCTAGCTCCTCGGACTCTGCCAAGATTTTTGGTAAAAGTGTGTATCAAATGATAGCTTTTGCCAGTCAGTTCTCTCTTCCTACCACATAGACCCCAGGGACTGAGCTGATGTCATCAGGTGCCTCTGTCTTTGGACCATTTTGCTTCCCTCCTCCAGGAACTAGCTGTGTAAAAATCTTCAGGCAGTTCAGGATCTTAAATCTTCTGCCAGAATTTTGACAGTCATGCACAGGGCATGTGGACGTGATCCTAGCTCCAGTGAATTCAGGAGTACTGAAGACAGCCTATCCAGCTGTCCGCTCTGCTTTCTGGCTTTCATGCTTTTCCTGTCATGTCTTTTAGACTACCTGAGCCTTGGAGAAGTAGACAGAGGCAACTCAGCTAAAATCTGTGTTTTCATATCAGCGTATCAAAATCAGGGTCTGCACTCCAGGCAGGCATCCTAAGACTGAGCTGCATCCCAACACCAGATGTTGACATATTTGAGTATTTTTAAGATTTTTTTTTCTTTTTCAAGTCAGCGTTCCTCTGTGTGTAGCCCTGGTTTTCCTGGACTTGCTTTGTAAACCAGGTTGGCCTTGAACTCACACAGATCTGCCTGCCTCTGTGTCCAGTGTACCCCAGAAGTATTGGATATCCCTGGAGCTGGTGTTACACGTGCTTGTGAGCTACCCAATATGGGTATGAGGAACCCAGCTTGGGTCGTCTGCAAGAGCAATATGTGTTCTTAATTGTGGAGCCATCTCTCCAGCCCCTCCCAATAATTCAAACATGCAAATTTATAGAAATGGCATAGGCAATTCCTATATGTACACCTCTAGACTTGGCATATTCCACTTGTTATTTCTAAGTGTGGTGCCTTACAGAGCTGTTTTGTCTTTTACTGACTCATTGCATCTTGAATGACATTACCTATCTCTTTACAAAGACTCCATTGTGTTTATAGTCAGAATCCCTACCCTGAACTGGGAATTCCTGTGACCATGAATTGTATAAGTAGAGTGAGGGTCCTGCAGCATTAGGATCAAAGTCTGGGCGTGGCTCTCACATCAGAATCTGGTTCATCAGCTTTCTTCCCCATACAGGTTGTTTGATGGTGCAACACCTGTGTTTGCCATCACGGACTCAGAGATGATTAAGAATGTGCTAGTGAAGGAATGCTTTTCTGTCTTCACAAACCGGCGGGTAAGTCACATTGTCTTTTCATTCATTAATTTATTTATTGATTTTTCATCCTGATCTCAGCTACTGTCTCTCCTTTTCTTCCAGTCCCAACCTTATTCATCCCTCCCCCCATAGCCCCTTCCCCTTCTACTCAGAGATGAGGAAATCCCACTTGTATACCACCTTGCCCTGGGACATAGAGGTGCATCAGGACTAAGAGCATCCTCTCCCACTGAGACCCAACCAGGCAGTCCAGCTTGGTGGAGGAGATCCAATGTCAGGCAACCATTCAGAGACACTCTCAATTATTAGGGAATGCATACAAAGACCAATCTGCACATCTGCTGCAGATGTGCAGGGAGCCTAAATCCAGTCACTGTAAGTACTTTGGTTCATGATTCTATCTCTCTGAGCCCCATGGTCCCAGGTTAGTTGACTCTGTGGTCTCTTGTGGTATCCATCACCCTTCTGGCTGTTCAAACCCTATCCCTGACTCATTCCCATGACTCCCCAAGTTCTGCCTGATATTTGGCTGTTTCCATCTGTTGCTGGATGAAGCCTCTCAGGAGTCAGTTATGCTAGGTCCCTTTGTGAAAGCATAGCAGAGTATCATTTATAATGTCTTTCAATATATGTGTCTCAAGTTGGTCAGTCATTATTGGTCATTCACTCATCTTTATCCCTGCATATCTTTTAGCAAGATACTTTTTGGGTGGATCATTTTATTTTTGGATTGATGTGGCCCTTCCCTCCTCTGGAAGCCCTTCCTGGCTACAGGAGCTGGCCACTCCAGGCTCCATATCCTCAGCTACTAGGAGTCTTAGCTAGGGTTACCCCCAAAAGTTTCTCAGAACCTCCTCTTTCCCAGGTTATTGGCTAGTCCCAGAGATGTTCCACACTGATTCCTGTTATCTCTCCCAGCCCTCTCTAACCCCCACACCTGATCCTCATCTTCATCTCCATCCCTACTCCCTCTCCATTCAGTTCCCTCCCTCCCTGTCCCTCCCATGTCTACTTTGTTTCCCCTTGTGAGTGAGATTCATGCTTTCTCCCTTGGCCTTTCCTTATTTCTTAGTTTCTTTGGGTCTTTGGATTGTAACATGGTTACCCTGTACTTCATGGCTAACATACACTCGTAAATGAATACATACCATGCGAGTCTTTTTGGGTCTGGGTTACTTCAATGAGGATGATATTTTCTAGTTCCATCCATTTGCCTCCTTGGAGTTTGCTTGCTAGCTACTCTAGCCAAACTGGAGCCTTCTAGAGGCAAGGAGAAACCTCATCTCAAAAATACCATAGAGAATTATAGAAAAAGATGGCTGACCTCTGGTCTCCACATGAGCACACATGGGCAGGTGCACTATCATTCATGTGTACACTCATGGACAGAGAGGTACACACAGAGAAACACACACACACACACACACACACACACACACACACACACGGGGTAGGGAGAGAAAGTGAGAGATGCATACAAAGAGATAGATACACACACACACACACACACACACACACACACATAGAGACAGACATACACACAGGAACAAACACATACACACACACAGAGACAGATATATACAGACATACACAGACATATGCACAGATACAGACAACACAGAAAGAGACCCACACATACAGACACACTACACACATAGACACATAGAGCCAAAGACGGACAGACAGAGAGACAGACAGACACACACACCAGTTAATTTTAATATGCCTTGACTCGCTTAACGGTTGGGCACTTCTAATCTTTCCTGAGGCTATAAAACACTCCACTCTGGTATTCAGGAGTTAACATTCTTTAAAATCTATATTCCATCTCTGCTACTGCTGACTAAATCAGGAACTTGGCTACTAGAGCCACTTAACTGAATTCATACATGACTTGTCTGTTGTATGCCCCTCTCATGGTGATTCTTCCTCTTCCTCCTCTCTCTCCTAAGCCCCAGAATTGTAAAAGTCCCACCTCTGTCTGTCCTGCCCAGATACTGGCATCTTTATTTACCAATTGGAGGCAACTGGGGACAGTGATCCTCAGCATCTTATGTGCAGATGCTCCTGTAAACAGTTAACATTATAACATAAGCAACATTAGGTCAAACCCATACAATAGTAAAATAATCTTTTAAAAAATCTAAATATCGGCCAGGCAGTGGTGGTACATGACTTTAATCCCAGCAGGTGGATTTCTGAGTTCCAGGCCAGTCTGGTCTACAGAGTGAGTTCCAAGGCAGCCAGGGCTACACAGAGAAACCCTGTCTCGAAAAACCAAAAAAAAAAAAAAAAAAAAAAAAAATCTAAATATCAAATTCTTTAAATGTCACAGGCCTAAGAAGATGGCTTGATCAGTGGGTAAAGGACCTGGGTTTGGACCCTCAGTATCCACAAAAAAGCTGGGCAGAGCAGCATCCATGTGTCACTCTATAGATGCATGTTGAAACAGGTAGATCCCAGGGGCTTGCTTGCTAGAGACTCTAGCCAAACCAGAGCCTTCTAGATTCTCAGAGACCTTGCAACAAAAATGCCATAGAGGGTTATAGAGAAAGATGGCTGACCTCTGCTCTGCACATGAGCACACATGGGCATGTGGTCCTATAGGGTTATGGGGGTCCCACGTCCACTCTGCCATAGGGCACGGCCACTTGGGGAGTCAGGATGTGGGAAGTTGACCGTGCTTACCCTACACTGTTGCTGGGTGGGTGATGGGTTGTAGGGAAGCCCTGGGAATACCGCTCTTGGGGTGGGGAAACACAGTCTGAGGTGTGGGACAGTAGAGCTGGTTTGAGGGCATCCCTGAGCCTGCAAGGAGGCCCGGGCCATGTGATTCTCAAGATATTGGGCATCTAATTTTTGGAAGAGCTGAGAAAGGGGTGGGAGTCCTGCAGACTGGATCTACCCTGGGGCAGGGGTGTGAGAGTGGAGAGCTCTGGCTGGTCAAGTGGGAGAGTCTTTGGCTTGATGACTGGAGGCAGGCTTGAACTTGGGCTTGGTGGTGGCCATGACTGGAGCACATAGAGGCCTCCTATGGGAGATTAGACAGCAACTCTATAGGCCAAGGCCTTCTCCATGGCTTCCCAGGACAGATCCTGATGAAAAGATGCAGCTCACGGTTTTAAGGTATTTATTGTCATGGTGTAACGCGGATGTGTAAAACCATACTCCACTTCTCAGGCTGAGCCTAAGGTTAAATACCTTTTGCAGGGAAGAGTGTCTGGGAAGGAAAGCTTATTGGGTAAGCCCTCCAGTCCTTTAGATATCTTGTTAAAATGGAGTTCTGTCTTGAGCCTATGTGACCACAGGTCATGTACTCTACCTGTGGACGGACTTGGGGCATTGTCCTTATGTGACTGATGGCTACAAATCTATGGGGGGGGCTAAGGCTGGTGACAGAGGCCTGGTGCCCAGGAAGAGGAGAAGCACCTACAGTCCCTTCAGGGTTTCTGGGGCTTCAAACCTTAGCTCAACCGGGGACCAAACTGCTTTTCACGTTCCCACATGCACTAGCATTCATATGTATACAAACACAGACACACAGGTAGACAGACAGACAGACACACAGCATATGAAGACATCCTTTTCATATTGCTCACGTTACAAATAAAGAGCTGGAGAACTTGCCTGATACAAAATTAACTTTATATCTTGCTCTAAGACAAACGCCATCTGCACAGCTCTGGAGATCCACTAAGTCTTGTTCTCATCTCCTCCCCAACCCCTGGACCTAGTTTTCCAACCACAGTGGAATTTCCATTTAAAAGGATCTGGAAACATAAAGGGTTGGAACCACACTAGGAAGCTGAGTGTGCACCTGATTTCTCATATGCTGTGAGGCATTCTGAGAGGTTATTTTTTTTTTTTTTTTGACTGTAGGGTTTAGGCCCAGTAGGGATTATGAGCAAAGCTGTCTCCTTATCTAAGGATGAGGAATGGAAGAGATACAGAGCCTTGCTGTCTCCCACATTCACCAGTGGAAAACTGAAGGAGGTGAGTGAAATTCTTTTAACTGCAGCTTGTGTAACTGGAGTCTCCATCCTAACTGTGGATGCTTTTCTCTTTTGTTTAGATGTTCCCTGTCATTGAACAGTATGGAGACATTTTGGTAACGTACTTGAGGCGAGAGGCAGAGAAAGGCAATACTGTTCCTATGAAACAGTGAGTGTTGGTCCGTCACTGTGGTTCTGGGAACGGAAGGGCACCTGGGGTGCAGCTCACATGGTCCAGCTGCTTGTCCTTGCCCCTTTAGATACTTGATGACATTATATACAGTTTTAAAGGAAGAAACTT